>FAPJ01001554.1:0-15710 GCA_001485985.1 Heliconius ethilla aerotome | reverse complement strand
ATGTATTCATTTATCATCGTTGTATAACAAACACTTTGCAACATTGACATAAAAATAATTAATGAACTCGGGTGAGAATCGAACTCACAACTGTTAAGTTCATAGACGTCTGCCGCTGCGCCACGAGGGCCTCAATATCCATACATACGTTTGATAAATATAAACCTTCTTCTGTCGAATGTGATTAGCACTCCACTATCTTTCAAAGTCATGCCAACTTCATCACGATAACGATGACAAATAAAGGATTTTTTCTAAGCATAATAAAGAAACATTGAAACACTTACCCCAGTCTTATAAGGGTTTCTCGACAGCACATTTGGCACAAATTCCCAGTTTTTGTGGGACTTATTTAAACATAACATATATATATATAATACGAAAATCTTTACATTTTTTATGCAAATTATTCGATAACAGTCAATAATATGAAATATTTATCAGTCAAAATTACTTTTGTTTGCTACAACAGCACAAAAATAGATCTTTAAAAATCAAAATCGTACTAATATTAGAAATGTTATGAGGATCCGTTATAGGAGTACCATTTGTAAAAATGGAATCTGCTAAGATTCCGGTCGTAAACCGATTTAGATGTAACTTTACAGGGATATAGCGTATAAATCAGAATAACACACAGCCTACAATTAATACATTTGAGTCGCCAGTATGGTATATTAAGCTTTAAGCTTTAACAATGTATACAAAGTAACTGGATCTCTTCTTAACATGCCTCCTGCTATTGTCTCTTTTTTTATTTAGAGACCTCACACCTTCGTATTCGTATGACATATAATATTTTCTGGAATATTTTTTGTGCTTAGATTTTTACGAGCAGGGATCCAACCCACAACCAGTCGTGTTTACAGTCACACTTGTAACTCCTGCGCCGCCTTGTACCCTTGCACGTTGCGAAAGTCCTCGTTTATATTTCTATTCTTAATACACTAGTAGATGAAACCAGCAGAAAGCGGTGAATTACAAAGCAAACAAACTAATCTTCTATAATGATATAAGCTATAATGTGGTAAAAAGTAATCCTTCTTTCAAATTTAAAACTTTAATAATATCACTCGTGTTATATTATATAATTATAATTTCATATAATAATAATACTACCATTCTCCTCCTCTTTATACCCCATATTTAAACTCGGACGGACAAACAAGAAAGCAATAAAACAACAAAATTTTCATATAAATTTATTACATTTCAACAATTCATACAAACATACTATAAAACCATAACCCATACACAAAAATTAAAAAGCATCATTTTTATATTAAAAAGCGTAGACCATTCTCCACTTTTTAAGTTCTCTCTGCCTTCATTGCTATATGCGCGAAATGCATAACAATTAAATATATACTGGCAACATTTAATTTTATCATTGTTTTTTATTATAAAAAGGATGATTTTTATTTTTATGTGTACACAACATATACACATTGACAAACAAGTTGTATAAAGTATATACATATATATTAATATAAAATGTAAAAAACATGAGTTTTTTCTGATAATGACAGATATAAAATATGTCTTTTAAATGTTTTTGATTAAAAAGAAATATTTATAACATTATTATTGAATATGTAAAGACGGTCTTTTTATAAGAAATATAAAAATTGTGACCATAATAAGGAATTATTTATAGTTTTCGAGTAAGAAAGAGATTCTTAATATAATACAAACAACAAAAAGGACGGAAGATACATAATTTTTTTTAATAAAAACAGTCAAACAAAAACATTAAAAATAAATTACAGCGCAAGTGTTAACATTCTTCTTATTAAAAGTCAGATATAAAAAGGATAGCACATTAAAAACAATATATACAGTTCAAAAAGTTTAAATTTATTTATGCTTATTGATTTTCTAAATGGCAACACTCAATTTAACAAAAAAGAATAAAATTTTTAAAATGATTTGTGCTTATGCATTTTAAAAATTACATCAATCAATTTGATAAAATCTTATTCAATAAATACTAGTTGTCACGTAAAAACTTTCAAAAACGACATACACAACCCTAGCGTTAACCCTATTTAATTTTGAATGGATTTTGAATTATGAGCGTTGCCATAATAAAAACTACGAATCTCAAAAAAAGTAAGGAATACGAGGAAAATTGTACTATTTCCCCTCCTTATTCATATTTTTCTGTTGGGCCCTAATAAATTCGGGGTAGTCTATATAACCGTCGCGGTTGTGATCATCCATATTTAATATAGGGTCTATTAAATTGATCAATTCGTCATCTTTAAATATTTTTTCACCTACCGGCGGAGAAACTTGCTGATTTTCTTGTTTGTGACCTTGTTCTAGTTAATGGAGAAAAAATGAAATGTATGAACTATGATTATAAATGCTACAGTACGGTCGACGAATCATGGCCACTCTAAAGTTAGGCTTTCTTAATTTTTGCACATTGTTCACAAAAAAATTGAAAATCAAATCTGCCCAGTCATCTACAGCTCACTTCCAAGCGGCCGCAATTTGTCGACAGTAATATAAAGATTAAATTTTGGAAAGCAGGATTTGAACCCGCGACATTTGGGTATCGTCCAAGCGCCCTACACTATTAAGCTTTATGCATAAAATAAAAAAAAAGCTATATGCATATTGATAAGTAAATAAGTTGTATAATGAATGTTCAAGTAATATGAAATACATAGAGCTGACATTAACACTTATTGAAGCCAAGAAACATACAAACAATATAAATTCTCCCATGTTTGAGCATATTTAAAAAAGTTGATTAATTTAGCAATATAATTCAAGATACTATATTCAGTTCTTATTAAATTAACTGTTTCTTAAAATTTATTTTTTTTTTAAACTCACCGTGCCAATGTATCAACGACTTGATCAATTCACAGCCGTCAAGTTTATTATTGTTATCAGCATCGTGCATTTTGAAATAGTGGAATTGTAATTCCTGTTCCGACATTTTGGATGTATCGATTGGTACGTCCATGTGTTCTTGGATATGTCTAAAACAATGTGTTTTTATTAAATAATATATATATTAACATAAATTAGAAAAACTGCATTATATTAAATGTGCAAAGGTAGCATAATAATGTAGGTTGCATAATAATTAATATTTTAATTGAAGACTTGTACGTGAAATTTTATTAAACATTGACAATAACAATTGAACAATTTTAAATTGTTGATAGAATTTTTTGTAATATCGGGCAAAGATAATTTGGAAATGTCCTCTTGTTTCAATTTTTCTATCTAACTATCAATACTTCTACAATATGAAATCTATTAGAGAAAATATAACATTCTAATATTTTTTATTTTTCAATTTATAATAACAAATTAACTTACTCTCTTTCTTGTGCGATGTTAGCGGCATTAAGTAGTTGAGGATCTGTAACATATTTTTTTATTAAAATAAAGGTGAAAAAACTAGCTAGCTAGACCTAATTAAATCATCAAAATGACCGAAGCAACCTCCTCATAATCATAACCATAAAATGTTGAAGAGTCATTTTATTATCAGTTTCAGTAAAATCAGTAATTATAGAAATTTCAAACATAATAAGTTATGTATATATACGAAATAATAACAATTTTGTGGAAAAATAAATATTTTAATTAAAAATCTTACCACCGTGACCCCCATGGTGACCATGTTGACTTTGAACAGGAACTTGCTGTACAGGTACCTGTTGATTTATCTTGTTATTTTCAACAATACACTCAATAAAAACCAAATTTGACATTAATAAATATAATTTTGTATAGTACCATAATTAGTAAATTTTGTTAATGTTTAATAAACTTTTAAATAGAAGAGCAAATATTTGACTTTAGAATGTAACTTCTTTAAAATAAGTTAAAATGAGAAGGTTTCTTAAAAAAATAGCAAAAATATTTAAATCAATAAAGTACAAATGAAAAATAATAAAATAAAAAAATCAGTTAAAAACTTAATTCTATCTAAAACTAAAACTTAATTTATTCTTAATTCTTATTCTTTATTCTTGATAAAGAAATATAAAAATATAAAAAAATTAAGGAATTATAAGACTAATAAAAATGTTATAAAGCTTTTTGCAAGGGACAAATATAGTAGATTGATATCCGACACATAGTATGAAAAATGCCAATTAAAAAATATATATAAACCTGTTGAACAGGAACTTGCTGTTGATATTGTTGTTGGGGAGGCGGCTGTTGATATTGTTGTTGTGGGGGCGGCGGTTGTTGGTATTGTTGTTGAGGGGGCTATATACAAAAAAAACATAAACAAATAAGCTGCCGCTATTTTGGTGCAGTTACAGTAATACATACGAGAATGTGCTTAAAAATCAATGATTATAGATTCAAATCTCTGTATGGGAATTTATTACATTTATAATGTTTGCTCAGCGTAAATAGCAAAAAATTGGACAGATTGGAACATATAAGAATTTGCATGTACAGAAATTTTTACATGGTTTAAAATAAAGAATTGTTCTATCCTAAATGTGGAATAAAACTTTTAATTCATTTTAACAATATACAAATTTAAAAATATTAGTGTCTTCACATCCCATTCTCCCCTTTCTTGTTATTTTATTATTTTTTTACATTTATATACATTACAAGTATCCATTCTAGTCCAGCTATCTTTTTAAATTAAAAGAAAGCGAGAGCTTTTTAAAATTGTAAGATAGCTTGACCAGAATGGACATGTGTCACAATAGATAGAATTAAAAATAAAACTTTAGTTAGAGGTTTTTGGGGTCTTTTGCGTTGATCATCCATATAAATTATTTTAGATTAAGAATAATGTAAATTTAACTTCAGCAATAAAGGCTTTTTTATTTTATTTATTTATATTTTATTACACTAAATATATAACTTACCTGTTGATGCATTTGTTGTTGTGGAGGGGGAGGCGGTTGGTAATTCTAGATTAAAAAAAGAAAAAACTAAATTTTAAAAAAGGCATAGAATTAAAATTAAGACATAATTTTGTTTTTTTAGTAATTGTCACATTTACAGTTGCATGCTTATCAACTTGCACCACAACAGGCCTCAATCTTATTTATATGGATAGATATACATAGGTAATTTAAGCCTTTTAGGAATCTATTTGATTTGGTTCTCAAAAATAGAAAAATGTTTATTCATTTCACATCTATTTAGGTAGGCTGGCAACAGCATGACAAACATAGTATTTCTCGCATAATTTCCAACCCAATGAAAACTATGGGATAAAATAAAAATAGCCTATATGTTGCCCCTTTATCTTTCAATATTAGTTCCAAAACAAATGATCCAGAGATTAGCCCAGAAAAACAGAAAGTCAGAAATAAAATATTATGAAAAAAGTAATAATATAATCAATAATAGACCGAGGCCAGTCATGACACAGGGGCTATCATTCTACAAGGAATTAGTTGTGGGTTCAATATCCACTCAAGCAAATTAAATATTTATTTAAATTTATATTTTCATTTGTTCACTCTGGAGTCGAAGCAAAGCACAGCATTGAGTGATACACCATGAAGCTGATAAAACAAAATAATATAACTTCCTACAATGTAAAGGTAAACACTTCTAAAATACCTATGTATGACTAAAATTTTATATTATTAAAATAAATAGAGGGGCCATGATGGAATTATGTTAATCAGTTACAATTCCAAATGAAGGAAAATTTATATATTAAAATATACTAAATATACATATATGCCCTTCTCATGAAGTATCTAAAATAAAAAATAAAAAAATAAAAATGAAGTATCTAAACGTAGTTTAAATTCTTTAATTTATGTTAGCGTTAAGTTAGTCAAGCAATTACAGAATATACAGACTCAACAAAAATTGACTGGAAGATTTTTCATCATACACTTTGGGGGTATAATTTGAGTCAATAGGTGTCTTCTAGGCAAGTGATCATTATAGACTGCATCAGGTTAGAAACATACAATGTCCATGTTTAAACTGTATTAATCTAATTCAATTTTACATGGAGAAAATTTATAAATTAAATATGTTTTAGCCCTATACAAAGAATCAAAATGCAGCATAATTTTTTCTATTTAATACACAACATCCTTAAGTTGAGAATTTGAAAAAATACCGAGATTTATCACTATTCTCTCTGCAAACATATTGTATTAAAAAAAAAAAAATACCTGATAGTTTTGTGGTGGCACTCCAGGTGCAACTTTCTGCTGGTACTGCTGCGACAGCGCACATTGTAGAAAAGCGGCTAATATTAATAATTTATACATACTGGCACCTGAAATTTAAATAATCTTATATATATAGGAATTTCCTATAAACTTTAACTCAACTTAAAGTTAACACATATGCTTGAAATAATAATGTTTAGACTTTTCATATGTAAGCATAGAAAATTAATTTACCTTTACCTACGTGGTAATATAGTGATAAAAAGCTTATCTAATTGTTATAAATGATAAAACTAAAGTTGTTTCTGCTAGCGTTTTCAAAAAACAAGTTGGGAAATCACACGTCACTTCGATATGTCATTTCTCTTTGTGATTTACATTCCGTTTTGCGTTACGTGGTTTGGAAAAATCACTTTTTTATAAATTATTATCTATTTTTAAATTTATTTTTAGTTTAAATAATATATATATCGTTTCATACTTTCATATTTATATTGTAAAGTTACAGCTTAGCCAGCTTAGCTTTATATATTATATTATAAAGCTAATCTCGGCTAGGTATAATTAAAGGACTATTAAACGGATCTTGGAACACTTTACTCTGAATTTTCAACACATTGCGAATTGAATGGCGAAACTTAAACATGGTCTTGAATTTAAATTGGCATATTTATGGCTGTAATCAAAAGTGAATAAAGATTAAGAAAATAATAAGAAAATCAATGACTTATATTTAATTTAATTTAGGTATTAAGTAAAAAAAACAAATGTTTATTTAATAACAAAATATATTTATATTCTTATGTACAAAAACAAAGCAAAATGGTTAAAAGCATAATTATGTAACCTATGATCTATTTTAGAAATATTCAACAAAAATCCAAATCCAATCATACATGAATACGCGACAGGTTGTGGGTTCTATTCCTACTCGAAAAATAAAGTATTCCATTTCTTTGTTCTGATGACAAAGCAAAGTGCGGTATTGAGCTTCGCCATTCAACACGCAATGCCTGCAGAGTGTCTTAACACTAGGTAGTGTAAGTCACTTTCCGCCGAATTTTATAAGGCATCACGTATTGTGTGACCGAGCTTAATCCTGCGTTTTGTCTTCTTATCAGAGAAAAGGAATTCAAATTAAAATTCAAATTCCGTGGCTTCTATTCTATTTCATTTTCAGTCAATCCATTTAGAAAATAAATTAACAAGGTCGTCATTCCCCGCCAAATCCTAACATATGAAATTCACTGTCAATATTGTATACAACTTTAGTATCAGGCGCAGACTTAAACGCATTGTGCCTTAATTTTTGACATTATCGTTCCCAGTCTTATTATATTTTTCTAGTGTTGCCAGAATGTGGGCCTATCAAGACTGTGTATTCTCTCGAGTGACGAGAGAATAAAAGTTATTACCCTGATATTCTTAAGCAATCGTAAAGAAGTTATCCTAGAAATATAGGATCAAACTTCAAATTCTAAATATAAGTGATAATTTTTTTTCTTATTTTTTATTACGACACAACTTTCCTAACAATTGATATTTTCTTATTCCTCCTTCCTCCTTCTTCCAAGACAACTACATTATCATATTCAGAGCTGACATCTTTAATACATTCTATTTCATCTTTAGTCAATCCATTCGGCAAATCAAATTTGACAAACTCGTCATTTCCCGCTAAATCTTGACACAACGTTTTGACATAACATTGAAAGTCACTGTCAACGTTGTACACAACTTTTTGATTTTCGGGTACCGACTTAAACGCATTCTGCCACAATTTTTTAACATTATCATCGCCAGTTTTGTTATATTTATCTAGTGTTGCCAGCTTATGACCGATTTCTTTATTTTTAGGCTCTAATTTTAGCGCTTTTTTATAATATTTTACTGCTTCTTCGAATTTACTTAACGATTCGCAGGCACGTCCATAATAAAATAACGCTTTACAATGTTTTTCAATATCTGTTATAAAATCAAGACATTCCAGTGTATTTATTGTATATTTAGGTTTATCTACTTTAAAATAGCAAATTGCCATATTAGTATAGGCTTTAATTTTATATATTTTTAGTTCATTTAACTCATTTTCGTCATTAGTTTGTGATATATTTAGTATTGAAATGGATTGTTGGTATTCTCTTATGGCAGCCATATATTTTTTCTTATTAAATAAGTTTTTGGCCTTACTGTGTATAGATTGTACTGTGGTTTTAGTTACTTCGAATTTTCTTTGTTCTTCCATTGGGAGGCTATTGAATCTGTAAAAAAACACAATATTAAAAAAATGTATCTATTTTTTATTCTTATCTTTTTCGAGCGTGCTGTAACATAAAACTATGCTGTCTTATTACCAGAGGGAGAATATGAAAATACTAAAATAATTCATTCCCCTGAGCTGGAAATGAATCGTCGTCGCGTTTATAGTCACAATGTGAATACGCCACGACTGCCCCAATTATATCTTTAACAGGACTCTTTATATATTTGTCTCAGTTATGTAAATATAAAGACGTTAGTCGTTTGTGATACTAGTAGTGATACTATTGACATGTTCATGTTATATGCAAATAACTAAAAATAAACAATATTTGAAATAGATAAGGTTTACAAAAAGGATTTTTAAATAAAAATTGCCTTCATTTCTTCTTGAGGCCCACTGGCCTTAAGACTTGTGAATAGTTGTGGTGCAGGGGCATAAAGTGTGATTGTAAATGAGACAGTTGTGGGCTTAATTCCCACTCAAAGAAATTAAAAATTTAATTGAGTTTGTTCAGTTCCACTACCCAATACGCATTGCCTTCAGAATACAGCAGAATGGGGGACGAGTGTTTTATGGTTGCCCCTGCCTACCCTGCATCTCTGTGCGGAAAACGGCATTACCTAACGGCATAGATTTATTTTATATAGCTTTGTACAAAAAAATAAAAAAAGAAACAACAGTTAAAAATTTCACCTTCTCACCTTCTCCCAGCCCCCGTATTCTCAACACCGTACAGACATATAGCAAACAATGCTATCTCTGGCATAATGCGGGGCGGAACGCCATGCTTGCCCCACGCTACCTCCGGCTTCAGTAATAATAGGAATCTAGCTTTTGGGCCTTTTATGCAGGTTAGACCTATTTCTAGCCCCGGGATGAAACGACCGTGACCCAGAGTTAAACGCTGTAAAGAAATAAAATATGAAATAAAAAAAACTTAAACTTCACGCTGTATCCCAAATATAGCAGGTTAAACAGGCACCTAGTGTTAGAACACTCCATAACCCACGCGCCGCCCAATTTTGTTGTATGGTGGAACTCAATGCCGCGCTTTGGCTTATTACTAAAGCGAGGAACAAAAAGCGAGTAGGGTGGCAGGAAATAGTCTCGAAGGTAACAGATACCACAGTCAACGTGGCTAAATACTGGCAAAATATGATCAGAATTTTCCAAGCATTGACACGAAGAAGAAGTCTCGAATTTGAGCAGAAAATGGAGAAATAAGTAATTATACTTATTATCATTGATACTTTTACTTATTTAGAGGTAAGTGTTAATCCAAAAATTCTTTTTTGGTTTAACAATAAAAAGAATCTTTATTGACAGAAAGGCCTATATGATTGTACACGCAATAGTTTTGGGTTCAATTCTCACTCAAGTGTATATTTATTGTGATTTAAATCATAATAAGCATTTCAATCCAAAACCCATGTTGCCCACATTGCATTAAGGTATTAAAAAAATCTTTCAATTTCCCCCTATATGAGATAGGTATTATTAATTCTGTGGTGGTGGTGGCCCTTTTAATCAATTAAGTACAAAATATATATTTCTTTTAATACAAACCTTACCACAAATAAAAATATTTTTTGATATTGCCATATTTTTATTATATTCACATGAACTTACCATAGGATTACCATTATTCATAGTAAGTGTAGAATCAAAGGGAATTTTTGCATTTTCAAAATATGCGGCATAGTGTACTGTCACTAACGCATCTGACGGTACTAGTGGTCCAGAACCTATAAAAAGAAACACGATTAACCGGATTACTCGTTGTCGTTAGGCATTCGGATAATAGAAAATCCGGATAATCGAATGTATGAATAAAAGTGGCTTTTGTGCATAACATTATGTATTTATTAAACACAACAATACAAATCAGAGTAAATCTATATTTTATACGAGATTTTCCAACAACATACAATGAATACACTTTATACAACATTTATTTAGATTACGTATATTTATGGAACTTGTAGGTATTTAATATAATTGTTCCAGATAATCGCGAATCCGTATATTTGAGAATCGATTTGATTGTCCCATTTTCTTTTCAGATACGCTCCTTTTTTTTATTTATTTATTTATAACAAAGTACATTAAAATTAATTATTCTTTGCGATCTTAAGCCCAATTTGGCTTGTGTGACCACTGCACATTCCTAAGTACATTAAGTTATAGAAAACATGAAAACTATACAAAGATACAAATATTTTTAACAACCACAAAAATAAACAAAATCACTAACAAAAAAAAATGAGTGTGAGGTAGGTTGAAAAAGATGCGTATTTGTAATGCTATATGAGGGTAGGCAGTATTTTTTAATATTTTAAAGTGTATTTCACGATACAATATAAACATAGTGCCTAAAAGTTTTGAAGGATATATGTATAGTAAAAACCAACACCTAAATTATACAAAGTGCACTCTTGTATTTAACTAAAACGTGAAAGTAATCACAAAGGCATGTGAAACAGCTAAGGAATTGAACACCAGTACCTTCTTCTAAAATCATCATTTTCACTGCACCGCTGGGCACACAATCAATCATTTTACTTGCTAAATCATCAAATGAATGATACTCAGGGCATGACAGCATTAGTTTATTTACCGATGATTCTAAATTACTGTATACATCTTCATCACTGAGAAAATTAAATATATAATTATATATAAATAGTACAACAATAAAAGATAATAGATGGTTGTGGGTTTGATTCTGGGGATTTATAGGAATGATATATTAAATATTTTCATTTCTTCGCTCTGGTAAAGAGGGAAAGAGCGGCCTTCAGTTCTGCGATTCAACACAAAATGCCTTAAGAATTTAGTAGAGGGTGGTACATGGAAGTCTCTGTATGTGGAATATAGTTTCTAAGCACTAGGTTCCTAGGTTTCTTCTGTCCACCCTGCTATGTGCGAAATACAGTGTGAAGCTAAAAAATGGGCTTATAAAAACAATGTGGGGGATACAAGGTGGAGCTAAAAAAAAAGCTACCTATCATCATTGTCCATATCTGGATACAAGTCATCATCACAGTTTAACATTTCTCCTGTTTTTTCCTTCTTTAAATTTGTATCAATATGAAATTCTGATAAGCCACTTAAGAGATCTCTGAAATATTATAAATTAATATTATGAATGTAATCTGACAATAAATATAATGTGGCATTTTTTTTATTTACAAATTTGAATTTTGTTACATTGGAATTGAACATGTTAACTGTGCAAGTGCTCTGACTACTAAGCCATACCATTCAACAAGCTACTTAAATATTCTTCTATTCGTGGTTACAACTCATTTATGTTGTAACCATCTCTGTGTGTGAATAAAGGTTTACTTTTTCTTCTTTTTTAGTGGAGAAATGAAAACAATCCATATACAACAAATATTATACATGGGAAAGTTTGTGAGGAAGGAGTGAATAATACAATTTATGTAATTATTTTGTATACTTAAACGATAATAATAATAAAAAGATTAAGCGGGCAACGACGCGGGTTAGTCTCCAGTATAATCTATATATGTTGAATGTTAAGTAACTTAGATAGAAATTATTTAAACTTACTTCATTGTAACACCTTTTGCAAATTGAACTGGATCTTTAAAAACTTCCTCCATTTTTTATTTATTCCTTATTTAAATCGAAACGTAATTATTTTCAGCAATATCAGGTAATTTAAATTTGAATCTTAAAATTACAAAAAATTAATAATAATAATAAACAAGAAATAAGATTGGATTACGGCGGTAAACACAAGCAAAATGTTATATTGCCAGTTTGCCACTACAAAAAAATCCATCAACTGATATCGATATCAATCGTTTAATTTGTAAAAATATATTATTTCATTATTAATAAATTATTTTGATTTTATTATTTTGTTTTTTAAGGATAAAATAAAAGAGAATAGTAACTCAGAATAAAGAACAGAAATCTATCTTTAAAAAATAGCAGATGCGCAAATAATATGCTTAAACTCTAAAAATTATACTAAAATTTGTAGGTTAAATTATTTTACTGCGAAATTTCTTAACATAGTTCTAAGAATCGATAAGCATAGTCGATTACGCATTATCGATATTTAAAATATTTGGTATAATTATAAATTATTATAACAGATAAAAATCAAAAGGGGAAATGAAAATTTCGTTTTACCGCTTACCGCTTAGTGCTTTGCTTACCCTTCAAAAGTTTTCAAGTCTTTCGCTAATTATTAACTAATATCTTGATATAATATAATTTTTATTAAATAATACGATATCTGTTTCTAAGTTAGGAACAAACTTGATGATTTAAAGAGAAATCAGTCAATCAGAAATCAAATTAAACATTTTAAGGTAAATATAAAAACACGTTGCTTTATTCCCTTTATAGAACAATACTACCCATTCATTGTTATAAAGTGAATTCAATAATTTCTTTGATATTTTTCAACTTCGACTTCGACTGAAAGTCATAAGAAATAGTAAACAATCTTTCATAGGATACTGTGATACTAATCTTGTTTCAATTGGTTATTAGCTTTACCGAAGATTTGCTTGGCAGAATGCTATTTAAGCAATAAGGCTTGTAGATATATTTATATCTGTTATTGTATTTCTGTCTATATATAGAGTTATAACAAGATAAGTCTTGATAATTGGGCAGTGTATAGGAAACAAAGTGTTTAACAGTAGGTTCCTTCTGGCTACCCTGCTATGCAGTCAAAAAGCATGAAGCGAGTAGTGATAAACATTTTTTAACAGATAATGGACAATCCAGGTCCCCACGACATGGTATCATGCCCATACAATAAATCTCATCAAATAGAACATTATAGGATGCATATACATTTGCAAAAGTGTCGAAAGCAACACAAAAATTGCAAAAAAGTGACATGTCCATTTGATGCTACTCATGTTGTGAATGATATGGAATTAGATGTGAGTACATGGGTTATATCATTATATGAAAATTTGTAAAGATTTTTTAAATTTGAAAGCAGTATACAAGGCCTAACAGTATGTATATTCTTGTTAAAAAGCTAAACAAAAAAAATCTTATTTTTGAATAAGGTATAATTTTCAATGGAAATTTAAATTAATTTATTATGTTTCCAAGCATAATAAATAAATAAATTTATATGTTTAGAAACATCTCAACAACAACAACAACTCTCTTGGAAACCGTAACATGCTTTGCAATAGGCTTCAAATATATAAGATTTTTCATGTTAGTAATAGTTTAATAGCAATTGTCTAACGTATAGACAAAACAATGCTATCAATTCAAACCAGTATTTAATGAGATTAACTCCTAAAATCAAACAAACTATTCTTTTTTATTATATTAGTATAGATAATAAATATCTTAAACATTTGTTTACAGTATCACATCCTACAATGCCCTAAAAGAAATCTCCTTGACTCACAAATGTATGTACTTGATAATGATTACAGACCAGTTGTTGAAGTTCAGACAAGTTCTGTACAAAGTGAAGAAAATTGGGATGATGTGAGTGATTTATTCATATCTATATTAATTATTTATAGATCTTTTTAACAGTCACAGTGCAAAGCGAGTTTTTCATAAAATATATATTGTTCAAAACAGTTTTTAAAAAAATCGTATTTTTGAATAAAGAATTATATTTAATTATATTAATTGAATAATAAATAAATACATATTGTTCAAAACAGTTTTAAATACAGTGTATTTAGACTTTTTTGTATAATATTTTAGCTTCATAATGCATTTTTAAAAATTATTCCAAGAGAACTAAGAGTTTATCAGAGTGGGAAAATAAAAAAAATATTAACCATTACCATTTTGTATAATCACATTAAAAGTATCATATTTTCTTATTAAAATAACTATTTTCTATTTATTTTTTGCAGATAGTATGTACATCATACATCCCAGATCCTTCTAAAAAGGGGCCTCACATAATAACTAAAGTGCAAGGAGCGACGCCGTCAGAACGACGTCAAGCTAGGAAAATAGCTATAGCTACTTTTAAACCTAGGGAGTAAAGAATAAAAAATAATATCTTATAATTTAAATGTCATATGAGAAAAACATTTTGTTTTTTTTTGGAAAGATAAAAAAATGCTAAAAAAATAAAAAAAAATGTTTAATATTTTAATGATGCGGAAATTTAAAAAAAGGAGCCTAATTAATCTATGAATCTAAATATGATATGTGATTAAGTCTTCGTTATTTTCTTTTAACGAGATTAAGAATCCACAAACATTGTGTTCACCATTATCTGATTGATGCTTAAATAAAAAAAAATAGTAAAATAAGTTTAATATTAAAATTAATGCTTTTGTTCAACTTTATTTTTATTATGATAACATGGTTTGTGCAAATTACACTTATTTAACGCCGCATTTCATAAAACAAGATCAGTCAAGATCAGAGAACAAGATCAGTTGTTAAATATATGTATTTTTTTATACTAGAAGTTGTTGAGTTTTAAAACTAAGGACAATATTAAAGTTATGTTTATATTAAAATAAATACAAGTTTATTTTGTTATATAGACACTGTTAATGTAAAAAGGCCTAACTCATAAAAAAAATATTAATACAATATGATCTTAAAGTACTATATTCTTTTTTTTAAATAGTATAATTACACAATAATAAAAAAAAACAGTATGCAGGAATGGTATGGGTATGGCAGGGATGTTTTTTGGGTTATGCCATTTTGCTATAACAGTTTAACTGACAAGTATATTATAAGAATTAATAAACTTTGTAAGCTTTTGTTTATTTTGTTTCTTTTGATGTTGTATGGAAATTGTAAAAATAAATAAATTTAGTAAATATTTTGGGTATTTTCTTCCATATTTTTATGTTAATAAACAATCTTGGCCTATTTAGAACTATTATCAATTGATTTCTAACTAGCTAAGTTTTGTACATTTCGGTGAGTCTTGGTTGTCTTTTAGTTGAGCTTGCTGATTGTTACCATATTGTTCACTCACAGGGAAAGAAATAATCAAAAGTAAAAAAGGTCCCTTAAGTTCCGAGTGGCTACACTTGGCTAGCAAGACTCATGCACTGCTCTAAGTCCCGACCTGCTATGTCACACACACCTTCAAAGTGAAGAGAACTCTAAAAATACAAATAGTAACTTTTACTATTAAAATTGTATCATAATCTGTAGGACAGTCTAATAATACTAGGTTCTTTATCAACCCAGCTATTTACAGAAGATGCATTTATTACTTTTACGTAAATGCAATGGTTGACAGCTGTCTAGCACTTTGGGCAATCCTGCTATACAGGGTGTCCCAGGAGCCA
>FAPJ01001546.1:95-16775 GCA_001485985.1 Heliconius ethilla aerotome | reverse complement strand
AGAAACCTATTGAATTAGTTTCATTCTCTGCTCACAAAATCCACCACAAAGAAATAATAGTAAAATCTTTTACCACCAGCTGTATCAGCAAGATGGTCAGCTCTCCGCGTCGCCGCCATCCGCCGCGGGGGCGCTCGTCGTCTCCGCCGCGAGATCGCAGCTTTGAGGGAGACCATCGATGACATCTGCGAGCCTGGCGACTGTGCTCCTCAACCGCATACAAGAGCTCAGCTTCACAGACGCATGGAGGAACTTAAGGTATGGAATAAAATTAAATATAAACTTCACGGTGTATCTAGGATACAGCAAGGTAGAGGGGAACTTAGGGTTAAGACATTTCGTTCCCCATTTTCCACCGTATTCTGGAGTGCGATTCCCACTCGAAGAAATATAATATTTAATATTTTCATTTCTCCTCTCTCCTGTCGAGGCAAAGCGCGGCGTTGAGTTCCGCCACTCAATTAGCAACACCTCCAGAATTCGTACTCGTACTTATCGTTTTTTTTTCGAATTCGTACTCGATAGCAAGGTAGAACGCTGCGTTCAGTTTCGCTATTCAACTCGCAATGCATCGAGAAACATCGACACGGTGCATGGGACACAAGAGTGTCTTAACACTATTAAACTAATCACTATCTTATTTCCAGGAACGCCTTGCGCGTCTATTAGAATGCAAAGTGTCGAAGCTGAAGCTGACAGTGTCCGCGCGTCGGGCGCTCGCGGAAATGGAGACAGACGATTGTGGCCTCGACGGGGACCTCACGGCCTTGCTGGCCGCTTGGGATGATGCTCATCAACGGTATTATTTATTTATTAAATTTATATCACTATATAGTTTGTTTAGAGGTTTTAATTTACAAATTAGATTAAGAGATTCTAATGATGAAAAAATGTGTCAAAATAATAGGTAACTATAGTTAAATACCATAGTTTAAGTAAAGAAGGAAGTTAAAAAAATCCGGAAAGAGAAATTTTCTTAAGACGTGTCTTTTTTAAAATATATTCTTCTATTAGTTAGTTTTCTTTATTCAGCTTTAAACTCCAATATCCTCATATATGTTGGTAAGTGATAGCCAATTGAGGTTTTGGTCAAGAAAGTTCCATCAAAGTATGATAATATGATTATTTTAGAAGTTTTTGTTTATATATGTTAAGGAATGTCTAAATGAATTGTTATTGAGAGTATATTTTTAAACTTTCCCTCAGTTGTCTTATGGCTAGCTTCACTATTGTTTAACCCGCACGTATGCTAATCCCTTTATTGGTTGCCCTCAATCGCTGCGGCAAGAATTTAAAATTATTGCATATTCTTAACATATTTAAATTGATACATATAATAATAGTACTTCAACATTCATATGACCAACTAAACTAATGACTAAAACTAAACTAAAATCTTCTTTTCATCTTTCTTAATAAGGCTTAACCTACCCTGGACTTTTTTGACAGACCCTAGGAAGATTTTAATATAATGATTATATAACGCCAACCGTGGTTAATATCAATCTCTAACTATAGCCTTGATAATACTTTTTTTATGATCTAGCATCGCCATTTGCGGTGTAGGTCATTTATTAATAGTTTTCTTATTTATAATTATTTTGAGGTCATTATGGTATAGAGACAGTGTCCTAATGTACATACATTGATTGTGGGTTTAACTCTCATTTGTGGGAATTAATTATTTTGATTTCCTCGCTCGTAAAAAGTAAACACTTCATTGAGTGTTAAAATTCGTAGACTAGAGACTGTTCTTCTTAGATTTTCTCTGTCTACCTCGCTATATAATATTAGCAATTGTTAAAATAAAACTATTTCCTTTCCACCACAGCACAACAAATGAGCTCCTATCGCTAGAAAAGGTAGTCTCAGCGTGGTCTGAATGGGAGAGTGCTCTCCGCGACCTGCAAGGAGCCTTGCACGGTGACCACGCGACGTTGCAGGCGTTGCGCGACCGTGGTGCGGCGCTGGCTGACCACGCGGAGTTGGCAGCTCATGTCAGACAGTTGGCTGTGTCGTTACTGGATAAGAAGAAGGTAGTTATTTATTTATTTTTTTGGTTTTTAAACTGTTTCGTATGTTTAAATGCTATTTCAAAAACAAAAACTATAACAAAAATAATACAATAGGTAACGGGTAGTAAACCCAATCACAACCGTAATATACATTTTAGATTTATTGAATCTTATAATAGAGCAATTGCAATCATGTCATATGAAAAAAAGCGACCTAGAGAAGCGAAAAACCTTGTTCTCCAGTTTTTAATAATAACTTCTTATATTTTTCTGGAAAAGTATCATACAATTTGTACAACCCCCCAGGCGGGTTCCACCTGCGACTCCCTCTCCGACTCCGGCATCTCTGACGGCGACAGCGAAGGCGCCGGCGGGCGCGCGCGCCGCCTCTCCGCCCTGCGCGAGCTGGCGCGCCGCTTGCAGGCCGCGCTCGCGCCCAACTCCCCTGCCCACCGAGCTATTGCTAAGGTAGGTACTGCCTTTTTCTTTTCTTTTTTTCGACTTGGCTTTATTGCTGTTGGACCTGGACTGGTGTTGATACGTTACCGAGCGGAGTGAGCGAGAGTAGCTCGCGCCTGCAGAAAAAGTACGAGCTTTGACAACCTTATTTATGTAATATACATTACATTATCTATATTTCTGTCTAGTATAGATAAAGTTTTTATTTATAGATGAATTATGTAAGATATCTTGGAAATCGTTTTATATATAAACTACTAAATAAGTATCCCTAAGTGTCATATAATACAGTAGAATTTCATGTCATTATATAGTTTATATTACACTATGAACATTTGATGTGGTAATACTTAACGATTTCCTGGCAACGTAATATTTTGTTGAAACTATAAGTAAAAAAAGCCACTTCAGCTTTTTGCCTTCATTGTAGACATAGAAAGCTAGTGGGATTCGTTTCAAACTTTTCTCCTAATTTTTGAAATAATTTTGAGTATTGAAGGAGATTAAAATAATTTAGATATAATGATTATGCTTAAGCGGGGATCGAATTGAATTGACTATGGCACTGCCACATGATGACGAAAATAGATAGATTTTTTTATTTAACAAACACCATTACAGAGACCGTAAATAATGCTATATAAACATTAAAAAATAATTAATCTATTTTCACAGCGTATGGAGCAAACTGAGAACGAAGTGAAAACTTTACAAGAATCTTGCCGCGCTCTGGTCGAGCAGAGCATTCCCGACTTGAAAATTGATGAAATATCGTAAGTAACCTAAAAAAATATTGTACAAAATTTAACATTATACGAATTTTATTATGTTTTTAAAATGCAATACATAGCAAATTTTGTAAAAATATATATAATACTTTTTGATTATTTCTGAATATAGAATCCCAGTAAGATATATAATTTTCAAACTGTCATAGTTTAGCTTTTTTTATGCTAATCTTATATCTTATTAATGGGCTATGTAAATAAAGAATAAACAAACTTTAAATAGATAATTTTATTTTCAGACGCGACCACGCAGTCGCCATATCAAACAACAAAACAGGTGCTGGCGATCCCGACTATAACCCCCCCAGTGGTTGGGTCTGGCGCGTGCTTCGTTCCTCAATACCTATCCAGTTATGTCTCGTAGCAATCCTTCTAGCAGCTTGGTTGGTGGAACGACCGAGGTGCTGTGACGCGCTCAACTCGCTCGCGCAGACTTTAACGCCGCAGTTACGTTACGTACGCGGACCGCCGCCGGTGTGAATCCAAATATTTGGACTGGCTGTCAATGTCTTGGCGGGAGTGGCAAACGTCAAAGTGACACCTGTCAAAGTGACATCTGTCGAAAACAATTTGATACAACTTTACGTTAGATACGTATTATTATACATATGCAGACTTAGATAGTTGCATTATTAAACTTCTAACTTGTGGTTTTTTAATTAAATGTGGCAGTTAATCAAAAATAATTACGATACACATTTTTTAGGACATTATTTAGCTATATTTAAGCTATTATCAAGATAATTACTGTAATGACAGTATGTTGGTGGAGAAATTGGCGTTTAATAACAGTATTGCCATTAATAATAATAAGTAATTATACTTTTTATTGTAGGATTTGATGAACTATTTTTTTATGATCTTGTGAAAAGGGGATTTTGAATGATAAAACGGATTGGTATATATATATTAAACCAAATATCTTATCCGTACTACGAGACTTCATAAAGGGTTAACTCTATGAAGGTAGAATATCATTTGTTAAGAAAAATACATTTTTATAGCTTTTTGGCTACAATTATTTCAACGTGAGAGTCGGTAACAGTGCGAATGTTATTTTTAAGGTTGTGACATTATAACGTCAAATATTAGTGTTGTGCTAATTTTTATTTTATCGTAACCTTTTTTTTATTTGTGGGTTGGACTTTGTGTTTTTGGTAGATGGTTTTTTGGTGAGTCAAATATGGTCAGTGACACGTATATTTAACATTAGTGTCAAATAATTGTGTTTTAGGTTTTTTTAAAAATGAACGAAAAAATAATAAAAAAGTATTTTAATTGTGTAACATACGAGTTACGGTCTCGTGTTAGTTTTTTATAGAAAGGAATAGCCGTGACATATTTTACTCTCTATAAAACTTAGAATATTAATTATCTGCATTTCATTAGGACCGGATGTCATATTAGAATGATTTGCTTATATCAAGAGTTCAAAGAAAATGAAAATATCCAAAAACATTATCATCTGTATCAGATGACGTTCAAATTAGCTGTCTTTAGTAATAATTTACTAACAATTGACATACTTAAGTAAGTTTTGTACGTAAGTATAATATTTTAGTACAATTAATGAATAGCTTACTTTGTTTAGTGAGTGAGTGTTCCGTGCACTAAGAGTGACAGATTTTTCGAGTACCTTCATATTTCTAAGTAATGTTTCTTATTGAATGATAATTATACAATAGTACCTACTGCTGTCTTCTAGTTATAGAGGAATGAACTACTTTATACATTATTGTGTATTTTATATATTTGTCTTTGAATGATGATTATTTCAATATTTAAAATTTGACATTTTTCAATTAATATGATTAATTATTATTACATACGATTTAATCAATGTTGCTCATCTAAAGCAATTACTTAATTAAAGTTTTAAATCCTAAATAATAATGGATTAATTGAAAGAAAACAATTTCGGTTATGAATAATCATTTTATTTCGTTTCATATTAATTATTTGTTTCTAATAAATTATTTTATTAGATAAGCACGTTAACTATTATGCTATTGAAATTACAATTACCTATATGTGGAAATATATTATGCAAATATAAAAATTACTTTGTGGCCTTATCTATTATATATCATATATTAAGACTGAACTGATAACATTTTGACATTACTTTACATTACTATATTTATTTGTATGATCTTTTTGAATATTTTATTTATATAGTTTGATATTCTTTATTAGCAACAATTTTCTTTGCAATATATATCGCTAAAATAAACCATTATTTTTATACTGAAATACAAAATATATGTATGTACCAGTGACTCTAAGAGAAATTGATTACCAAACATTAAATAAAACACAAAAGAAAAAAATTAAGGACCAGAGCCTTTGGAAGTAATTGTTTTGTTATTATATACATAATTATTATGAATTATTGACATACTTATAGATTTCTTTCATACAAAAATGCATGTTATGTTAAACCTTCTGTATTAAGTTTTCTTCTGCAAGCGTGTGTGTTGCATGTTAACGGTAAAATTAATGTATAAAATATTTTTTATTATTAATATCTTGTAGTATTAGTATATAGCTAATATTTTAGAATTAATTTTGCCGTCTTTATTATAATTAATTAGAGAAAAATACAACATTTAGAAAAACATATTCCCGCCAAATAAATTATATTGAAACAAGTTATATAATTTAATTATTTAAGTCTATTATTAGCAGAAAACTGTTAATAAATGGCAACACAAATTAACATTCTGATTTGGATTCGAAATTACAATACGTTTTTGCTATTTCGGACATCAAAAGATTAATGGTATATAACAGTAATAATAATTATTTCTTGATAATATGTGAGACAAGCATGTGTCTGCATCGTGTCATATTTCTTATAACTTTTTAGTTTTACATAAGTGTATGAGCGATTCGTGCGGTTTGCATTTAATTTTTTTGATTTAAAGGAAGGGAGCATAATATAGGTTGCATAACATCATGTTGGCTTTATGAATTGGAAATAAAGAAAATGTTTTTAATATTTTATTGTTTTATTTATTTACTTGGTAAGTATTTTAAATTTTAAAGTTAAGTATTTTAAATTTTTTGGTATTCATGATTTAAAACTTAAGAAGGAATTTCATTATAAATATAGAAAATCTACTGTAAAATTGAACTAACAATCACAACAGATAAATAATCACAATGACAAAAATAGCATAAGCAATAAAATTACAAATAAATGATACAATTTATTATTTTTTTATATTCATAAGATCAATAATACTATCTGTTTATGTCTATTATATTGTATGTAAATGAAGACATACTTCATCAAAGGAATTTTTGATTGGAGACCATCCAATGTAAAAAAATAATTAAATTTATCTGGGAGTTTCCACACTTGCATCAGTCATTTTGTCGGACAAAACTTGCGTATTTTTAAAATTTTTACATACTTGTTCTGTTCTTTTTATTATGGCGTTACGAGCGTGCCATTTGAGCACAAAATCACTTCGCCAGTGTCACGTTGAATGGAGAACTCACGAAAGAGGTTGAACACGAAAGAGGTTGAACGGTAAAAAAAAAATATTTAACAGCAGAAAAATGCATGTTTAAGAGAGATCCAGTTAAAGTTTACATATTTCTTTAACGATAAAATGACAATAATTTTTCTAAGAATAGACAAAACAAAATTGTAATATTTATTTGCTTTATATTTTTTTTGCTGATGCTTTTATTTACTTTGACGTTGAGAACAAACGTAAAAAATCCTTAGAGAAATTCTAAGTATAAGATTTTTCTATTTATCCATCCTTTAGCCATCATTGTCATCAAGAACCGAACCCGTTACCAGTGTCAGCATGATATGCTGATATGAAGGATACTATTTTAGAATGTATTTATTTGAAAGTGCAAATTTATCACAATAAATAAAAAAATATATAATCAAAATGAATTAAGATTTGAAGATACGATAAGATAAGGTACTTACACATATTTATTGAAAGTATTAACTTAGAATTCAGGAATAATCAAATTATAAATATAATATATTATAATTTCAATTACTATAATAAATGTAAAAAATATAGGCAATATAAACATTTATAAATAAAGAATATAATACATAAAATATTTATAAATAACTTGATAGTATGGTTCGTGCCTTAGAACATGGGCGCCAACATAGAGATACCAACAGAAGCGTACTAGACTAGAAAACGCCACATCCGCTTAATTTGCAACTTGCGTGGATCTACACGTGTATCGATTTAGTTTTATACTTACTGTAGTTGTTTTTTGTGGTAAATAGTGAATAATAAATAGAATAATAGTTTTTCATACGTATTATTTTACGTAGTTAATCAAGGTAAGCTTTAAAAAGAATACAAGTTATATTTTTGACTATCTATATAAAGATATTGGGCAAGCGTCGCCATATTGTATCCAGTTGCCACTACTTCATCGTTCGATTATCTACAAACTTGGATTACTTTTAAAGTTTCTCTTGTATTTAATTTAGTAATGTTCACATAAAGCCACGTTGTTGTTTTGTTAATCATGCAGTAAGTATAAATAATGTGTTTGTTTATTTTTATATGCCGCGTGGTGTCGATTCTCGAGTGCCGACTAAAAATTCGGTGCCGCCATTTCATTTAACTACGTTGTACCAAAATTATGTTGAATAGATGCCGAAAATGCATAATTTGTCTAATTTTTCTTTGCAATTAGTAGTGTTTATGATTAAACTATAATTCTACTACCATTTTTTCAAAAAATTGCAAATTACAAATTGCCTATATTTGATTTACTACCTTTCTAAAAATGTGCTTTAAATTTTTACTTTCGGATTACGTAATTTACTTATTGAGAACGTAATATATAATTTATTAATGTTTGTCTAGTTTTCTCTTTCAAAAACATTCAAACATTGATTTTTATGAGCATAAAATTTTTAGGTTAGGATGGTTTGATTTAATTATCTATGCATTTTTTAATTATTTAATCAATAATGAATAACAAGCAATGTGCCTAATTTATTATATTTTAGGTTACAGCGTTGTTACAATGTGTTTATTTACAGACGTGAAAAGAAAATGGTGGGTTCCCGCGTGTACGTAGGCGGGCTTCCCTTCGGTGTCCGGGAAAGAGATTTAGAAAAGTTCTTCAAAGGATTCGGCAGAATTAGGGATATACTTATTAAAAATGGATACGGTTTTGTGGTAAGACATAATTTGTATCAAAAAGTATAAATAAAGTAATTTCAAATACCTGTAATTTAGGCAAATATTATACACATGCTCTTCAAATATGCGTGGAAATATCTATAACCAAAATGGAATATGTCATTAAAAATCAAAAAATAAAATGTCTATATGACTTAAAGGAAATTTATGACCAACATAACTACACTAGAGAAATGATAACATCACATACAAATGTGATTTTAAATAATTTCATTACCTTTACCCTCTTTGTTACCACAGTTTGACACAAAGAACCACTCATAAAAAGGTAGTCATAATATTCTTCTTATTAATCTAGGTAACATTGGTTGATCTTTCTATTAATGTAGGATGTAACTGATGTAATAAAGCAATAATTCTGCAGTTTTGTCTAATATTACAAAAAATTAAAAATCTGTCAATCATTTGGTATTTATATACCATATATATTTTTAATCAGCATCAAAAACCACTTAAAACATGTTTAATAGAAGACTAGGCATATTAAAAAGAAAAGCCATTATAGTTTAAGCAAACTAAAAATTGTGAGAACTTGAGTATTAATTGTCTATTAGACTTACCCAGATTGACTGTACTTGTTAAAATTTATTTTAACAAAAGTCGTAACGGCAAATAAGTTGTAAAACTGTTACTATATACTTGTCTTTTTACACAAATACTAACAGCAAAAAAGTAAGGCTTTTTATACAGCTATGTCGATAAGAATATTTGGTTTTGCAGCTGGAGGACTTTAACAGTATCTAAGAGATGTGCATTGTTAGTTTTGTTATGTTAAAATTTTTTCATTCATAGCCATATTTTTTAAATTTTTATATACTTTATATAATATTACTGTTTATTTATAGGAATTTGAAGATTATAGAGATGCAGATGATGCTGTGTATGAGCTAAATGGAAAAGAACTGCTTGGTGAGAGGTGAGCAATACTTGAACATTATATTATACTACTAGTAAAAATTTAAATTTAGATAATTGTGAAGTTAAGATTAAACTTGAGAGTACATGTTAAATAATATATATGTATAGATTAAATAAATAACTAGTAAATTTCTAAGTTAAACTAATAAATTTTCTTTATCAGCCGGCTCCACATTTTGTAAGAAATTGTATGGAGAACTGATTCTAGTTTTAATTTTGTGAGCCTGTTTGAAAGTGATATCTGAATAACATGAGAGGTTGATAGAAAGTGATTTACTTTTTATAATATTCATTTAGTTTTGTTTTATTTTGTTTAATTTTCTTTTATATATAGGTGATTTTAATAAAATGTTTGATGTGAGAGTCGAGAGTTGTGTGGTATAATCACAGGAGTATAATATATTTATATAACATTAAAAAACATCTGCTTCACGCTGGATCCTGCACACACCAGGGTAGGCAGAGGGAACCTAGTGTTAAGACAGTCTGTTATATAGCATCAGTTTAATTATTTTGTGAATTCTGTAATACCAAATAATAATTAGTATAGCCAGGAAAATAAATCAATAAATGTCTTTCCATATTTCTATAATTAATGTCAACGGAACATTGACAAACTTTTCATAATTTATGTTACCATGCATTACATGATTTTTCAATACGTCTTATGGTAACGGCAATTGTAGATGAGGTATGCATCAGTGTAGTGTAGTGGTACCGCACTGGTCTCGTGGTTGTGGTGTATGATGGTGGTGTGTGGTGTGCCGCAGGGTGGTGGTGGAGCCGGCGAGGGGCATCGACCGCAGCGCGGACCGCTACCGGCGTGACCGCCACTACGAGCGCGACCGCGGCCGGTCGCGATACGAGTGAGTGTTGTTTGTAGGGTGTCGGTGGAGCGCGCGCGCGGCATGCCACGCGGCTCGGACCGCTGGCGTGCCAACCCGCACGCCCCACACGCCCACGCCCACGCGACCCACGCCCCACAGGCGCGGCGACCGCGCAACGCCAGGCAGAACGCGTCTGTATACCACACGCACACATTACACTTCCGCACACATGTACACACACGCGTGCATATTACACACTCATGCACGCACTTAACACACACATAATATTCATTATTAAATTTATTGCCAACACATGATTGCAACTTTAATAAAGTTTTAATGAAGCATAATTAAACCCAAAAACCCACCTCTTCATAGGGTTACTCCTTGCTTATTTACTCTCGAATTTTTAAGTTGGTTACACTGAAATAAAAAGGGTTAATTTCTACAAACAATATTTCTATAACTAATTGAAATGATAAAGGCATTAGATATATAATTATTTATATCAGTAATTAATGTCAAGCTGTAATAAATACACGATTTTAGATAACCTTGAAATGAATTTGCTGTATTGTTAAATATGCTAAATGTGATAAATAAAAAATTCAGTATTTGATAATTGACAATGACATACTTAAAATTCAATATGTATTAGTTTTATCATTTATTATTGATGCTATAGACTTATAGAGACCAGTTGTGGCGCATTAACACAACACAGGCTGTGGGTTCAATTCCCATATGAAATTAAATATTTAGTTTATCTGTGTGTAATTCAAATAAAATTGATACTATCAATAAGAATTCTCGTTTTATGAATCTATACTAATGATATATTTAAACTGAAATCATGTTATTTCCGTTTCCAGTGACTACAATTATAGATACGGGCCGCCGACGCGCACAGAATATCGACTTATCGTCGAAAATCTGTCTAGCCGCATTAGCTGGCAGGTAAGACATTGAGAGGCGGTCATCATCACCTCATCACGATCACTCAGGGCTGGCCAATCGGCTATCGACACCTCACCCACACGCGAATACCATCCACGGACCCACGGGCCTATACAATTATGGACCAAACCAGAACGGACCAGACAAGACCGGACCCGATGAGACCAGCGAGACACGGATACCAGATGAATGACGATCAATGATGAACCCACTCAGGCTATGGATCAGAGAAGGTGCGTTGTGACGACCAGACCAGACCAGACTGTATGAACCAATGAGATATCCGGCACCCAAAGTGAGACGAGCCTGGAGCAGAACGATGCAGTGTTTGCTTTAATGCAAAATAAATTCTAAGTAGCTTTCATGTTTTGTAACTTTAATGTTAATACATACATATATACAATTGTAAAGTAAAACTTACATAACATTGCGAGCTTATAGTTTTTTAAATAACGACAGAAGGTGGCGTTTCGTGTGCCATGGCCAGAACCCTTGCCGATGTAGCGTGTGTGTGAGGCGATGTTAGGAGCCAGGCCGACCCGCGCCGCCGCCGCCCACAGGTAAAGTCGGGCCCACGACAGGATATATGATCGTTACGACGATCGCACTTTAAATTTCATTCATTTTATATTTAGTTAACCGCTCGAGGGTTAATGTGGCGTTTTAAGTTTTTTTTTGTAATTCCTTTATTTTGGTGCCTAAACAGTTTTTCGTTATCGGTACTGCCTAGGTATCATTGCTTACTGCAACGGTGTTGAGATCAGGATTGAAGGGCGGTCCTGCTATACCTTTGTGGGGTCCTAAGTATTTGGATGTTTTGAGGTTCAGGTGTCAACTTCACTGGTCTTTTCGTTTTCACTTGACGTTGCGATGGATATGGACTTTCTGGATTATTGGATACAGTAACTGGAATTGCCAATGGAAGAATCAATGGAATGGATTGCTGGTGATGGCTTGGATGTTGCTATATCACGCTGTTAAAATTGGTGAAAACTGGAGGAGGGACTTAAAATGTTTTATAGGAGATTCTTGAAGAGGATATTTTTATGACGAAACTTTTATTGAATAAACCATAGACAAAAAGGCATTTGTGTGGCTCGGATGGACAAGTCTAGAGGAAGGATGGATCTAAACTACAAAATAATATGAAAAACAAAGCAAATTAAATAGATGACAATGAACTTTAAACAAGATGCGAATCAGCTGTCGATTTCTATATGACAAGACATTACGACATTTACCTATACCATGATGGCTGTCGTAAATAGTAATGAATGATAACCTGCTTGTTTACCGTTTACGAAATATCTGTATAGGCACAGTCATTTATTTTTAATTTCAAAGGTACTATTCATCTGAACACATCAACTATTAGGGAATCACCGCTTTTTCTACAAGCTTCATTCAAAGTATTAAAAAAGAGATTTATTATAATAAAAAAACTAATAAGAAATAAAATTCTTAATGATGATATCGTTTTTTTACCATCTTTCGGGGCTGAAAGTCTTGATGATAAACATTTATCTGATGAAGATTGTAGAAAAGGTTTTAGTTGGGGTGAAAAAAAAATCATTATTAACATGCTTTGTTGACTTTCAGGACTTGAAAGATTACATGCGTCAAGCTGGTGAAGTCACTTACGCTGATGCTCACAAACAACACAGAAATGAAGGGTAAGTTGATTCAATAACATTTACTGAATAAAATGTTCTGTTTAATACTATTTAGAGCCTTTAACATTGCATTATTGAGAAATTTTATATTAGGTTATTTTTTGCTTCTTGGTTTGGTAAGTGAAAGAAAAATGCAGCATTTACTCCTAACCTAAATACAATTGGTGGAAAGTGAAACAATTCCTAACAGTATCTGTTTTTTAGCTGTCTCACTAAAAGCAGTTAATATACTATAAAGACATCCAAATTACAAAAGTTGTAAATTATATAAAACCCCATTACTGCCAGTTGTGTTCAGTGTTTTGTTGCTTAAAAAATAGAAGTAGTTATTACATAGACAACTAATACACTATCTGCTGTGTTGTGGCCACCCTGAACTTAGGTTTTCTGAATTTGAACATTGTTCAGTCTGGAAGAAAATAATTAAAAATAGGAAAAGTGATTGAAAAGTATTTTAGTATTAGGCTTTTAAAGAGTACTTAAAACTGTGGTTTCATTTAAAGTGATGCTGACAAAAATACTGCATAATAAATACTATCTGAAATAATAATGATTATAATGTGTTGTATGCAGTGTGGTAGAGTTCGCGACGCACTCTGACATGCGCGCGGCGATGGAGAAGCTGGACGGCACGGAACTGAACGGGCGCCGCGTTCGCCTTGTGGAAGACCGCCGCTCCTCGCGCCGTCGCTCCAGGTCCTCGTCCTCGCGCTCCCGCAGCCGCAGCCGTGAGAGACGCCGCTCCAGGTACCATTGCTATTATGTGGTCCTCTTGTCCTGATAAGATAACGCAGGGCTTATCCCAATATTAGGGGATGTGAAAAATGGCCTAGTTTTTTTAATAAAATATTTATTACATAGTATTATAATAAACTATAAGAGTTTCATATTACTTTATTTTAAATTATAAATTTTAGAGTTAGGCCTGTTCATGATGATACTATATTTTTTACCATCTTTCGGGGCTGAAATAACCTGTGAATGATAACGTTCATACTGAGAATATTAATTTCTGTTATTATGTAATTTATTATTAGTAACATTTTCTAATCAATATAATACAATACATAACAGGTCCCGTTCTCGTCGTTCGTCGCGCTCTCGTTCCAAGTCCCGCCCTAAGAGCAAGAGCCCACCAGCCAAGTCCCGGTCGAGGTCCCGTTCAAAGTGAGTCCTACTGCTTACAATGAACGAATGAATGACGATGTCGCTCATATTAGCTATCACCTAGTTATTACTGTAAATATGCCACTTAAGGTCTGCTTGGCGTAACATACCCTTTTTATCGAAACATTTTTAAACCATTGCTTGCATGTGATCAATTGAAATGAATATTAATTCACAATCTATACAGCCTTATCGAATATTGCATGACTATCTGAGAAATAAATTAACCTAGTGTTCATTTGGCTAGGTGTGTTATATCATGCGCTGAGCAAAACTTAAAATCGTAAGTATTATAGTACTAGTACGTTTATTACGTATGTAATGGTGTAGAATTGATGTAATGGCGTATGCACACTGTCTTCCTAACTGTATCAACTGTATTTCTCTATATATTTAGATTTGCCACCATTATAATTATCACCTATTTAATTAATAATAAATTGAATGATGTATAATGTTGACAAATCTCGTAAGAGTATATATCGATCGATGTGTAGAACGTAGCTAATCTCGCTAGGGAACGCAGCCGATCCAGGTCTGCTAAGTCGGAGCGGCGCTCGGCGTCCCGCGGGGGCTCCCGTGGGGGCTCGCGGGGCTCCCGTGGTGGATCGAAGGGCTCCCGTGGGGGCTCCGAGCAACGCGCCTCGCCCGCCCGCAACGGCCGCTCCGAGTCTCGCGACCCCAAGCATGATGACAAGTAAGTTGCCATTGTAAATTTCAAAAGTCTGACAATGGTGTTTGGTCAACTGTAGTTATTTTTCATTATATCTGATAAATGATTTTAGTATTTAGACTGTATTTTGTCTGTTGTGTGAGGTCTTGATTCGGCGATATGGGGCTGTCCATGGATTTGTTTCACGCATTTTGCATATTTGTTCCCCTTTGCAACTTTCCATAGATGTAGCCTCCCTCCTTTTACCTGTGTGATGTAACATATTTTAGAATTTCATATATAGATTTTTTTAAATTTAAACAGTTAAAGTTACTTTTGTATATTTTTTATTTAAATGTTATGAAGTTTTGGACACCCCCATCTTTTATCACACCTTAGTCTCCTTCATTCGTGTGAAATATTTTATGGATGAGTCCTGTACATTGTTGATATATTGAATTATAACCTCAAACCAAATTAGGCACGATTGTCAGATTGTACTGATGTTATATATTTATTGGCACTGTTAAATTACCAAATTCCATTCTTGTAATTAATTGATGGCACAAATTGTTTATTCATTTAACTCTTACCGTATTTTCCTGCAACATTTGAAGAGAGGCCGTCGACAAGGCCAGGTGAGAATGTTCTTCAATAGTTTAGCAGTAGTGGCACATCACTCCTTGTTTTGTTGCTTTTTGAGCTTCTGATGATATTATATTATGTAATTTTTTGTTGTTTTCCACTTTAGTTTATCCCTGCTTTATTTCTTTTTCGTATTTGCACATATATGACAATTGAGTAATTTATATAATGAAAAAAATAAAAAAAATGTTTGTAAAATTGAATGAATTGAAATATTTTAATTTATTTATTTTATGTTGCGTACCCTTTAGTTAGCATCTCATTATTTACTCAGGGAAAGGTCTCGTTCCCGTAGCAAAGAAGCGGGCTCGCCCAAACGTGAGGAGCGTGAAGAGCGTCGCTCGCGCGAGTCCAAGTCACGCTCGCGTGACCGCTCCCGCTCGCGCGACCGTTCCCGTTCCCGCTCACGTTCGCGTTCCCGTTCCCGCGGTCGCTCAGGCTCCGCCTCGCCGCGCCAGAACGGCGACGCCGAGCGCGCCAGCACCGACCGCGACCGCTCACCCCGTAGTGGAGACTAATAAGTTTTACCTAATTTTGTATATGCATTTCGATTTCAATATATGGTCTACAGTTTGGGAGACGAGACTTAAAATTCTATTTTATATTTTATAATATTAATTTTAATGTAATTTATAGATTGTTTGATCTCGAGACAAATTTATATTTGATTGGCTCTCGTGTGGGTCTCCGATTATTACTGACGCGTTGTTTTTCTGTAACGCAATTACTTTTCAATTTTCATAGAAAAGAAAGGTCACGTTTTTTTCAAAATTATGGGAATGTCATTGTGGGCTAGTGAATGTTGTTTCGAAAAAGAGAGCAGAGAGAGAGTGAGTGTGCTGCACACGATGGGCGTAAGAGAAACAGATGTAGCCTGTTTTGGCTATTTTAATTTCTTTTTCTATATGTGTATATGCAATTTATTTAAGACAAAATGTCAAAGTTTTGGAATCAGATAATATTTTATTCATAAGTTTCAAAAGAACTTTCTTGTGAATTGAAAAAGTGTAAAAAAGTATATTTTACCTTATTTGTAGGTAATTAGAATGAGTTTTCATTGACACCCTATTCAAATAGGTTAATGTATTTTGTAAATACTGTATCGTTTGTAAGGCACCAAATAATAAATAATTAAGATTTTTTTGTTTTGTTTCATTTAAAAACCTAAATGAAGTAAAAACTTATAAATAATAAACTTATTTACTTGAGCTTAGTTTTGATGTTCCATTGCTTGCACTTTAATAATGTTGAATTGAATTAATAACTTGCTCCTCTTATATTTGCAATTAGAAAATAAATAGCATTTTCTAGTTAATTAATTTTTAACAATTTTGTAGAATCCGGCACTTTTCCTGATTTAATGAAATAT
>FAPJ01001544.1:0-12806 GCA_001485985.1 Heliconius ethilla aerotome | reverse complement strand
TTTTGTGCATCATATTTGACAGTTTGACAGCTGTTATTTAAATTTTGTTGATTCTCACATGTTTCAATATTTTTTAATACTTTTGTTTTTTGTATAAATTTTAACTTAAACAAATAAAAAGTTAAAAATAAAGAAAATTTACACGTATTCTTTTTATAATGTCAAAAATCGATAATATATTGTACGTGAAAGGAATGAATCTTGTAAGTACTTTTTTATTATTGTCGTAAAAGATGGTTCATTGTTTATATGTAAAATAAATTATACATTATAAATATTTTTCATGTATTACTTTTAATTGTTCATACATTTTTGATTATGAATGAAAGATGTGACAACAATGTAGAAAGGACTATTTTAACCAAGTTTTTTACCACTTTCCCTTATAAAACATCAAATAACTTTTTAGTCTGAATCCGAACGAGATGACGAAGAAGAAGACATCTGGGATGATAGTAAGCTAAATGATGCTTATGATAAAGCTTTAAGGATAGCTAATGCGGAGGTGGCTAAAAGAGTAGCAATGTCAACTAATACAGTTCCAAAAAATGAAAATGGCAAGTACCTAATATCATTAATTATGCTTCTATCCATCCATCAGCCTTTCAACGTCCACTGTTGGACATAGGCCTCCCCTAATTATTCTTAAACTCTTTAATACAAAAACATATAATGTGATACATTTTAACTTTAAATAACTACCTTCACTTTAAAAGACTCATACAATCAAAAGTTTTCATAAACTATGTTTTTCAATTAATAATGTGATTAAAGAATTATTGAATAGAGGTCTTTATAATAGGGTGAGACTTTAATGCTGTGATTTTTAATTTGAAGTCACATGTTGTACATAAATTATGTGTAAGTCAAGATGAGTTTAGCAACTCAACACAATATGTCTTGATAATTGACGGAATATCTTAATACTAAGTATCCTCTGCCAACCCTGCTATGTACAGTGTGAAGCTAAGATATGTTATACTAAAATATGTTCCAAAATTTTCAGATCCTAAATCGAAATCTCAATCTCATACAAAATCACAGAAAAAAGATAAATCACAATGGAAAGCTGGCATGCATTGTCGTGCTGTATATGAGGGAGATGGTATTGAATATGAAGCATTATTGCTAAGAATTATTAATAACAAGGAGTGTGTTGTTAGATTTTTAGGTAAGACTATAATAGTTACTTAAGCTTATCATTTTTAAAGTGTTATTCAGACATGAAGGAAAAACATAGGTGGTGTCATAAAAAAATGTATCAGCACTAAAACTATGTTACTTAGTCTTATTCCTTTACTGATTAAATGTGATATATATTTTTCTTTTTTTATGTATAATCTTTTTTAACTGTACCCTGCATGTCACAGGATGGGCAGATGGTGTGTCTAATATTATGTATAATATTCAAAATTGGCATGAAAAATTATAAAAACATTTTCATGGACATATCTGCAACAAAGCTAAAGTCCAGGCCCCCCCAGAAATCTCAAGACACACCCATGTCTTTAGATGCTGTTATCTTTCATAAATTACAAATCTATGAATGAAAACAGCATTTCAAGATTGTTCTTGGACTTGAGGAGTGATTTATATATACGGGCCATAGAATGTATCATGTGTCATACACAACTCTTAGTTATTTCCATTTGAAGATGTAAAGTCAGGTTTAAAAAGCTAGTTACTTAATAAATCCCTTTGTCACATTTTACAGGATATGAAAATTCTGAAATAGTACCAATTTCCTCGCTCAAATCATCATTAGGTAAGACAGAGAGGACACACCAGATTGAAGATGCATTAGCTGACAAAATGGATAATTATAATCAAAATAATTTGTCCAATGTCGAAAATATGGAGTGTAGCGATAGAGCATTGAGTCCTGGGAGTACAGGTAAACTTTAAAAACATTATTCTTTTTATATATTAATTTAACTTCATGCTGTATCCTGCACATAACATGGTAGGCAAAGGGAACCTAATGTTACGACACTGTTGAGCACTGTCTGCCGTATTTTCAAGACTGTCTGTAGAATAACGGAACTCAACGCCGCTCTTTTTCTTGTTACCAGAGCAAGGAAATGGAAATATTACATAATTAATTCCCCAAGTTGGAACCGAACCCACAACAGTCGCTCTTACAGTCACACGCAGCATGACTGTCCCTTTCAAAAGTGATAGAATGATGATTGATATCATCATGACTATTCTGCGGTTTTCGGGATAAAGCGTGAAGATTTTTTTTTTCACATTTCAGTGTCCTTCCAAAGGAAAAAGAAGTCCGGTAAGAAGAAAAACAAACAGAAACCAATGAATGGTTTCAATTTTCCAGAAATGCCAATGCCAGATCTAGCTCAATTAAGAAATGTAAGTAAATTATTTAATACACTTTTTGTAATAACGTTACAACATCTTAAAAATCGATGAACGTGCACAAAAGCATGAGATTTTGATAAAACTATATATCAGAATAACACATAGGCTACATTTTATGTAGAGATTTCATATTCATTCTTAGTCTATCGCTTTCCACTGATAAAAAAAACCAAAAGATAGATGGATATATTTTACATAATTGGTCTATAATATAAAAATAAATTGAAGCAGAGGAAACCGCATACGAGTTCCATTAATAATAATATTGATAATGTTATTGAAATAATAATGTTCATTTAATATATAACTATTTATTTGTAGCTAGGAGCCATGGATATGCCGATCCCTCCGCCACCATTGGGTCTCCACAGTGGAGTGGACAATGAAGACCAGGCGGTCTCCTCGATGCTGCTCAGCTGGTACATGAGTGGTTACTACACTGGGCTGTATCAGGGCATGAAAAGGTGTTTGTTTGATTATTTTTAAATCTTTTTATAGCAAAACATTTTGGAATATCCAAAATAATGATAAATCGGCAGAAAAAGGGAAAAGCCACCAAACAAGGTAAACATTACCAAACCAAGGAATTCAAAATATTAAACATTACATTTCCTTAAGTGAGAATCGAACCTGCAAACTGTCGAGTGTATAATCGTACGCAGGTCACATTTTTTTATAATAATTTTAACATGCATAATGTTTTTACAGGGCAAGAGAGGGGCATACTCATTAATTAAAGAAAAGGCATTTTTTTAAAAATATTTTATTTTTAAGTCACATAACATAATAAACTAAAATAAAAATAGAAAATGCTGTTATCATTTAAAAATAAATTAAGTTATGCCTCCGATGTCTGTCTTTAAACTATTATATGTACAAAATATACATTTTGATATGTCAATGTTTTTTATTTTTAATTTTCTGATTGGTGGGTTTTTATTTAAGGACAATGGCCTAAGATGTTTTTTTGTTCATATTGTATTCCACATATAGCAGTGTGAACAAAAGGAACCTGGTGCTAAGACACTTAATGAAGTAGTGAATTTCCATGAATGGGAATCGAACCAACAACTGTCGCGTCGCTTCGCCACAAAGGCCTTAACTAACGAGGTGGAACGGATTCAATGATTTTTTTTTGACATTTTTGTTTTAAGTTCTTAAAATAAAAGAAAATAGAATGTTTAACTCAATTGGTGGTGGTATTCAATTTTTTTAACCAAATTATGGAATCATCTAATAACACTAGCTTAGCACTGGGTTCATCTGCCTATTGTGACAAAAATAATTTGTGTGAAGTGAATTCCATTTAAATACTTTCACTTATATTATCTGATAGAAATATATGAATCACTTAGAGCCTATCCACAAAAATATCATACGCCTATTTTTTTAAACAGTGTGAAACTAAAAATCAATTATATTTTTACGTTTTTATTATTTTAATTAGTTATAAGGGATTAACTTTCGATGGGCTTCAATCATAGACTGCTTAATGATGTAAAATATTAAAAATATTTTTCTTGAAATGACTAGCTATAATTTAAAATGTCAATATAAAAGTTTAATCGCAATTTTTTATTATATTACTTTTGTTTTCATTAACTATTAATGTATAGGCTGCCATTATTTTATTTTAAAGTGTTCTAAAAAAGTATTAACAATATCTATTTTTGTTTAAAAAGTTTTTACATGTTTTAGTGTCTAAACATAATCTTTAACAAATTATAATTTGTACAAAATAAAAATAAAGCTTGCTTTTTCATAATTGTTATAACATTTGTTTCAGTTTTCAAATTATGTAAAAAAATATAAATTTAACTTGAAGTAGCAACTTATTATGGATATTAATATTTTATTGTTAAAAAAACAGAAACTCAATAATAAAATAATATATTTTAAACTTAAATTAATTAAACATGGCAAAGAAAGAAAGTCTTATATTTTAAATGAAATTCGAAGTTCGAACAGTATTTACAATAAATACCACAATTTACATAATATAGATTAAAAAATATTTTTTCATATAAGCGCTTTTGTATTTATTATTATGCAAATCAAAGTAAATCGACAAAACAATATTAATAATTTAAAATAGTTAAATCATTAACTTAGAATGATTGTAATAATTATGGCCTTTAGCCATACAATGACATTAACGTTTCCTTTTTTACGAAATAGTAAGTCTTTGAATATATGTTTCAAGTCAGAGTAAATCAATATTAAATTTTAATTTGTATAAAATTTTATATGATTTATGTAAGTAATTTTTTACTTGTATTTTAAACGGATACATTTGAAAATAGTTTGCAAAACACGTTGGCCTTGTGTTTTTATTTAAAATTTAAATGAATGCGTCATGTTGATTAATTTCTTAATTATTAAACAATATCCGTTAACTATATTAGAATATAATACAAATTATTTGAACATTTTAAATTAACAATTATCTGTCAAAAAGTTGCAACACTGTATTTTCTTTTAAAAATGTAGGAACTGTTAAGGCAAACGTTGGCATACAAACATCTTCATTTAAAAAAGTTCATTTTTGTTTAAATATTTACAAAATACCAATTATATTATTCAATTATTTTAGTCAATATTAATTAATTCGCTGTTATGAAATTTATATATTTAATAATATGATTTAATATAAATATATTGTAACATATATTTCTTTTTAATTATTAATTTTAAGTATTAAACCAACGTGCTGAGCTCATGAGCGTCATGGCTGAGGTCGACAGTGGCGGGAGGTACCCCCGCAGTCTCTGCGGTACCTCCTGGCGGAGTGCTTGTCGGTGGCCTGAAATAGAGATGGAAAAATTCATTAGTTAGGTTTATTGCAGAGGACAGATAGCGTCTGACTTTGAAAACGGTTGTCGGTTCAATCTCCACTTAGGGGAATGATTATATTTCATTTATTGTCAGGGCAATGCTTATATTTTGAATATTTTTTGTTGTAAAGAAATAACATAAAGCGTGATTTTAAGTTTGTAACCCAATACCCAAATACCTAATACAAAATGGATGGAACCCTATACAACATGGACAGAAAATGGCAAAGAAGCATATACCTACTACTTACTAAGTTTTAAACGCGGAGTATATTAGAAAAGCTAAACTATTAAAGTATATTCAATATTTATTCTTGTGGTATAAAATAAACGGCTCGCAAAAAACATTGCGGTTTCCATACCATACTCGTAACTGGTTGTGTATTGAAGTGGACGAAATGAGACCGAAGTATGCAGCTTACATTCGATCTTATTATAAAAGAAAGATTTGTGGGATATCAGATGGTACTTGATAATAATGAAGTAAGTAAATATGTATTATAATTTAGCTGCGATGCAATTTTTCATTTCCCTAGTCTGGAAGACGACACGCGGCGCTGAACTCCGCTACTCAACAAACAATATCCCAAAATTGAGCAGAGCGTGGGAAAGCGGAGTGTTAAAACTCAGTTCCCTCTACCTACCGCAATGCAGAAAAAAACATGAAACCTTTTTAGAAATCCTTAAAATATAAACAAACTTACCTAATAATATAAGGGCCGCCCTGTTGCAAAAGCGTAATAGGATGCGTGTACTGACCAGGATTATTCATACTGTGAAAACTCAAATTTCCAGTATTATTTAAATGGCCGTTCATTATAACACCATTCGATGTATTTACAGTACTAGCGTTTAAGTCTTGAGTACGAAATGCTTTAACTAAATTAGTTTTTTCCTTCTGCCATACAAAGACGTTGTGGACCATGGCACAGCCGCAGAACACTATGCCTACTCCAATGAAAACTGATGTCACTATTGCAGGTGTTGAGTGGAATTGGATGAATGTGTAGAGTATTATACCTGGAATGAAAAAATATTATTTTTAATTATTATGTTACTTTTTTGAAACGCTGTTTGAGCTAGAATTGAATTTACTTATTTAGTAAAGGTATAAACATTTAAACGTAACCCGTGCCTGGTTGAAACCAAGTCCAAGAAGCCTTTTAGCTGTAAGCAAATATTTTGCTTTCAAAAGAATATATACTATCCATCCACTCAATAATTCGTGGCCACTCTGTAGTTAGTTAGCTATAGATGACTGTGCAGATTTGATTTTAGGACTTTTTCTTACATTTGATTATTATTTTCCACGTGAACAAGGCGCAAAAGTTCAGAAAATCTAATTTTAAGGCGGACACGACTCGTTGACCGTACTGTATTTAAGTATACTCTCATTTAGAATTTTTAAATTCTCAATTAAATAATAATTAATTTCATTCATAAATGAGCAATAAAAGATTGAAATAAAAATTTCTGCATATAAAATTTGAAATTTAAGTTTATTACTTTTTAACATTTCTTAATTAAACACAAATGACGTTCTTTCGAAAATTTTCAGTTTTATCCCTCTACAACAGATGTGGTTCGAAACACGTTGAATCTTGTTCAAGTTCATATTCATGACGAGGCTTTTGTCGCTATTCTAGCACGTCTTAATCTTATACATAAGTATATTAAAACTGTTACTCATCGCTGTCTGTACATGGAAGACATGCTCGTATGAGAAAATCTGTTATTGTTTATGTAATAGAACCGATTATTTTGACTTATTAACGGAACTCATAAATTTATAAGCGTAGCGGGATTAGAACCCGCACCTTGGAAACCATCCAAGCGACTATTGGACGGTTTCCAAAAGGCACAGGTACAAATCCAACTCAAAAGCGACAAAGAGTGGCGTTAAGTTCTGCCACTCAACATGTAATATCTCTACAATTGGATTCACAATATTAAGTGGATTATAGTCATATATTTCACATGTTATTCACGACTTCCAACCTTGACTTTCAACACATGTACGACACTCGACAAGCAATAATAGATCACTTAAATCATAAACGACAAGTTATTAGCAATTCAAAATAGTTCGCTATGCGTTGGTTATCTATTCAAATTAATTGAAATTAAACTTAAGTTATGAATACACGCATAATATTTACAAGGAAGTAATTATAGCTGATTTTAAATGCTGTAACGGATTTCATACTAAAGTTTTTGTTTAGTAACTTCGATAATTTTTCATTTTTTTTGTGTCACGTTTTTTCCTACTAGTAGAGTAGGCAGTGAGAATCAAAATCAAGACGGATTCGTTCGGAGAATTAAAAATTATATAGTAATTCCACGGAGTGTGGATAGAACCGACAACCGTCGCGTGTAGTCACAGACTGTCCCACTACGCCATGACGGCCTCTTGCCTATATCTTTTAAGCATATCTTATATCTTTGAAAAAAATTATGTAAAAAAATATCTTAATTTGAATAAAATAAATTACTGCCTTAAAAATTACATAATAATGTTACTCACCCGTTAAAAATACCGGAATCGATATAAAAAAGCCTCCAACGGCGCAAATCCTTGTTATAGCCGACTTTTGCAAGTATTTATTTGACCTGGAATTCAAACATAAAAAATATATTTATATTTTCAATACATATTTCTCAATTCTATATTCAATATAAGTATTTTTGAAAGTTAAATTATTTTTAAAGAAAAAAAAAAGAAAAGTAACTAATAAATTATTATAAAGTACTCATAATTTTATATCTATATGGATATGTTAACGGCTCACAGTCACACGACTGGCCTCAAATAAATATTATTGTAGGCGGATTAACGAAACCTATATGTCAATATAATCTTTTTAAACTTCCTGCATTTACCTATATGAAAAAGTTTTCCCACGATTGAATAGCACAACCATATAGGAAATTCAACTTTATTTTTTTTCCTTTAAAAAGAACATATAAAATGAATGATCGTAAGAAATAATCGATGATATTATAATAAGTCTTGTCATATACCAACTCGTTTGAGCACTTAACGGGTCTGGGGCTGCACCTGTTCGTCGAGTATTCGCAGGGTTAACCTAAATATTTTGTGGAATAACAATAATATAATATTTTCATATATCTCTGTTATTTTTCAGGGAAGTCAAAGAGAACATCGTGTCAAGACACTCTGTTCTCTAGTTTGCGGCCTTTTTTATATTTCATTACATATTGAGTGTTAATCTAGGACCTTTTTTTTAGTAAGTATGCATATCCTTATTATAAGGTATGTCGATTCCCCCGTATTAGAATCGAATATGTACGATAAGACAATAACCTGGACAGTCAGACACCAACTGAGCCACTATGGCATAATAATACTATATTGAAAGAACAGAAAATTGCAAAGTAAACTTAGGGACAACAAATTATATTTATATTGAATTAAAATACGGCGGTTGCCCTTTAATTATGCAATTTTTAATTTCATTTCTTTTTGATACCTCTCAATGCATACAAAATTAAGCATAATTAATGAAATAACAATATGATTAACGAAATTGACGGATAACGTAAAGATATCGTTTATTGAGCGAAGAGAAACGAAGTTTTTTCGGGTCAAATGTGTCTTTCTTAGTAATGCTACTTCTCCTAGACCGTTAAACCTGCAGGTCTCAAATTTTGCAGGAACGTTGTCAACGACACGGTGATCCCAGCGACATAGATTGGTGTTAATTGTAAATGTAGTTTTTGAGGAAATGGTCAAAATGTGTCCCATAGAGTTACATTTTTCTTTAATTAAAATTATATAAAAATGTTGTCAGCCCTAATTACAATGCCAATAAATGAGAATGTCCACGATTTGCATACAAGTAGACACAGCTTAAGACAGCTTAATTTAGCATCATTATACTCCGACTAATGGTCACAAGTCTATCATACATGATAGGCAGAGAGCATGCTGAATATAATCTTTTTAGACATTTGTTAATTTTTCTATCATAAAAATATTCTATTGTTATTATAACGTAACGAAAAAATAATATTTAACACTAATTTAGGTATGTATTACATTTTATTTACAGACGTACACAAATAGAGAGAGAATAAAGTAATCCAAGAACTAAGTACCAGAACATTTTTCCATTTTATTGTATAATAATTTAATTGTTCAATTACATTTTACATAACTATAGGAGCTTGCTTCGTAAACGCACCGAAGCGTTAACTACATGTTTGTTGCCGTTGACAAACGCATATGGCGAATAACTGCCGTTTTGTAACGGCTGTATTACGTCATTATTTATCTTTATACTTAATATGTAAAAAAATATTCTTAATCGAATGAGTCATAAACATATAAGCTAATAATGATAGAGCTTAATAATTTTGAGCATTCGACATAGACAATTAGTGATATAACATTCCGTTCTTCGCTTACCACTTTTCGTTATTTGAATTGAGATTTTGTTAATTTGATTAATTTGTTATATATATCCTGCTAAGGTTGATACTGTTTTTTTTCTCAATAGAAGCATAATACTTGCTGATGTATCTATAAATAAATCTCTTTCTCCGTATTATTAACAAATTATAGAATAAATAAAAAATTAACGTAAAAAATTGTAATTACATATGAAGTATGATTGTATTGATGATTCTAAATATGCTGAAATTGCAAGAAAGCAAATACTGGAATTGAGGCAGTCACAAGTTACCTAAAAGTGCAATTTAACAGCTAAAAACACAATAAAGATGTCCTTATAACCAAAATAATAAACCAGTGCTTAGGTTTTAATATGTAATTTATTCATTTGCTCTTGTTCTATTTTGGCAGCAAAGAATAAAATATGTATATCATTCATATATTCATAAGTCTGTGGGCTGGCAGTGTTCTAATAGGATTAATTTGTGTAGGCTCAGCCTATAAATGTTTTTAAACTTTTATATAGCGACACTTAATAAAAAACTCTGATATTTTTAAGTAGAAGTCTAAAAAAAGAAAAAAAATCGCTTACAAATACATACAGGAATATCTACATTTATAACATAAAATTAAAATAATAATAATTACAAAAATACGCAGAATATAAAAAAATATTATAAGAAATATATCCTACAGTTTCAACAGCCAGCTTTAGAAATACACAACATAATTATAGACACCATTATTTAAACGTATAATTACAAATAAGATCATATTAATATTTTATTTATCTAAATCGCTAACAAGATTAGAGTTATTAAATAAACAATCACACTAGAATACTATTGTATAAGATTAAAACAATAAATATGCAACAATTAAACCATACTAAGCTTTTATTAATTGTATTCGTTACAAACTCTACCGATTTAATTATTTAGTAAATAATTTTACTATCCATTAACACTTAACGTATCGCGCATACAGAAGATTAGACAGAGGGAACCTAGTACACACTCCGTTCTCCACTATCCGACGAATTTTTAGGAAACTCAACGCCGGGCTAGCCATAAGAAAAAAATGGCTATGTTAAACCATAATATGTAAATATGTGACGCTTTTGCCTCTTATCGTGGCTTATAAAACATTCATCACTGGTATGCATTGTGCAATAATAAAGGTGTAGAGCAAAATTGAAAAGTTATTTAAAAATTTTACTTATTATAGAACCTATTAAATTAAATATCTTATATAATAATATACATGAGCAAATTTTCTTTACAAATTATTTATTTTTATCTGAAAATAAATCATCAATTAAATAATACTCAGATATATTATTTTAACACCATCTCTGTAGATTAATAAATAGTAACATATAATAAGGGATCTAGATAATAATACTCTAAGGATAAGATAGATACCTTATCAGCTCGTCTCTGATAGTAAACATACTGAAATATAAATAAAATACGGCGGCATTTAATTTATAATTCAGTTGTGTCAGCTGACGGGACCGGTTCCTCTTTCATATCTATCCACAAATTCCAAATAACAGGTACGTATTACACAAAGTAATAATGGTGAACTGAACATTCGTCGTTTCGTTTGTGGGGGTTTTATTTTCGGTTTTGTTATGGCGATGGCGGCGCAAAATGGCGGGAACGGTTTTGGCGCCATAGCAACGTTTAACAACAGTTGCATTTCAACGTTTAAAATCAATATCTGGAATTTTATTATACGATTGTATATTTTCATGATATAATTGGTTTGTTTATTTTATATATTTTTTTGTTTTTATTTCTTTTGATAGCACCTGCATAATTGTTTAGGCTGTATAATCAAATGCTTGAGATACTGATTATTTATCTCACTAAAAAAGAAAAACATAACACAATTATTTACTTATGAACTAATAAAATTATAACCTTTACAAATAAAAACTAATTAATTTTGATTTTAAACATAAAACATTTGATTCTAAAACAGCTTAGTCACTGCCTACAATAAATTCTAATTTCTGTTTTATATACGGTTATTTATATTTATTCAATTCACTATTTCATTTAATGTTTACATTAAACTGTGAGGTCGTTATGCTTATTTATGAAAGTCAATTGTATTTCGTAATTGGATTTTGTTTTTACTTTACTGTGAGAACTCGAACATTATCAATTATTTTCAAATCATCATCTGTATAGATTTTATGTGTAAAACGTATTTTTAACTTCTATACGATATTCCCGCAATTAAAATACTGCAAAAACAAATATATGAAAAAGATATAGAGAAAGGAAAATTGCATCGAGAAGTGTTTTCAATACACAATAATTATATAATTAACTACCGTAGGTACTAGAGTAACCGTTTGTCTAGACTAGACTCCATACTTATGAATATGTAAGTAGCACAGTAACTTTACTAATCTATTATTAGTTATTTTATTATCATCGTTACCGTTTAATTTATAAGGTTTTATATAAATAATAGTCTCATAAATTTAACTATATAAAGCTTATAATTCTAATAGATTTTTTAATTAAAATATTGAACGAACGATAAGTTACAAATAAACCCCAAAGTTTAAATATTTGTATAAGAATTTTAACAATGCCGGAAGCTAAGTTAAAACAAAACAAATATGTATTATACAATTGTGGAATCTAACACGTTTTTACGACGCACAGTAACTGCGAAGTTCATCAAAACTCACATAACCCTAACTGTATATATTTTAGTCATGGGATTATTTTTATACTATTCTTTTATGTTTACAACTGATTCGTAGTAAATAAATATTTGTAGCTGTTTTTATAGATTTGATGGTCAAGAAGCAAAAAACAATTATTGCCCGCCAAAAATCTATACTAGCTTTTGACATATTAATAACAGATACAAAATTAAATACTAATAAGTTTATATTTTTATCTGTGATGTTTAAAAAATATTTTGTTTCATTAATGTATCAAAAAATATATATTTAAAAATAATACTTTTAGTAATTATAGCTGAACTAATTATGCGGATTCTTAACCATTCCTTTATCATAATTAAAACAAAAAATGTTTAAGCACTATAATTAAATAATCTATAACATTACAAAATCTTCCCAGGCTGTCTTGTACGGAAGTGTAGAGCGTGGAGATAAATCAAAATATCTACCTTTTTCAATCTAATATAAA
>FAPJ01001543.1:2586-18409 GCA_001485985.1 Heliconius ethilla aerotome | reverse complement strand
CCGCGAGCGGGCCGCTAGTTGTTATATAAAAACTTGATTACTGTGAAATTTTATCTAATTCCGTTTACTAGTTTTTGCGTAAAAGTGGAACAAACATTTTTTTATTAATTTTTATGTGATGGCCGATAGACAAAGTTTCTCCGGGGTTTTTTCATAAATATTTTGATTAAATAAAACTAACCTTAAACTCTCAGTATACAGATAAATGTGTAAATGTTGAGTATCTATCTATCTATAATTTATTATTAAGGATATAGATATTTGTAATTTTTATTTTTTATAATGCTTTTACATTAGGGTTTAAACGATAGTTGTGTCATACGAAGACATTTAATTTTAATAAACACTACTAATACTATTTTTTTTGTTTTTTTAGTTATTTATGGTGTAATAAAGTATTAAATAAATAAATAAATACTAGTGATTATAAAAAAAATACAATAAGTTCAAAGAACTAAAATCCAATATGCTCTATATAAACGGGGCTTAGTTAAGAGAGTTACGTCAATCCAACCATGCGTCGGCGATCGATGATCACGGATATGCCTATATTAGGCTTGTTCTGTTGTTTTTCGCTCTGAGATATCATTAGCTCCCACTTTACATAATATGCAAATCTGGTCTCCATTTAGTTACCATTCTTAATTGATGTAAATATTCATAGAGATCCGCTATTAGCCAGACAAAGAACTCTATTTGTGTTAAATGTTAGTTTTCTTTTTTTTTTTAGCTTCATGTTGTATGAACCTTACGTGGTGTAGAGACACAAACGTATGACTGTAAATGCGTCATACGCTTGTGTCTCTACGATGGTTGTGGGTTTGATTCCCACACGAGAGAATGAAATTTTAGTATTTTCATTTTCTCGCTCTGGTAAAGAGGAAAAGCGCGAAGACGGAAGGAACTCTACCGCCACTCGATACGCAATGCCTTAAAAATTTGTCAGAATATGGGGAACAGAACGGAAGTGTCTTAATGGGGAAAGGAGTGTTTTAACTCTTGGTTTCCAAGTACCATCTGCGTACCCCTCTAAGTGCAGTATGCAACGTCAAAATAAATAATAATAGTAATAAAATGCTGTTTCTCGCATCAGCTGGGTAAGCTTATAGATACTAGTGTACAGACACTGCTTTGGTCTGGTTACAAGAGTAAATATAAATAATTCATTAATCTTATTAGGAATCGAACTCATAATCGTCGTTTTTACAGCAGCTGTGCCACTGCACCACAAGGGCTAATACTATATTATTACTTGGAGAAACAACACAACACAACAGATTGGTCGGTAAATGTTATGGTAAATACCTTCCATGTTTAGATTACCCATTTGCAAAATGATGATTTGAACAACGTGATTTAGTAATTAAAGCGTTTATCCGCCCTCCTGACTGTTCATCACAAGAGTGCACCCCTTTAACGAAGGGAAGCGTCAATATGCTTCCGTAGGGGTGGGTAAGTGTAATCGATGTATTGATTTTTCATTAGGTATATGTAATAGAACTTGAAGTAGTTTTATAATTATTGATTAAGTACCGTGTATTGTAAATAAATTATTTTAAAGCATTATCTGATCCTTTTGTTTGATAGTATCTGGAGAAAATTTAATTTCTAAGTAAATTCTATAAAAAAAATATGATCACAATTCAATTGAAAATAACTCTCATAAAAGAATTTGAGAGCAAAAAATGTAAAAGTCAGTTTTAAATTAGTTGTGGCCACGTCTCGGGTTCATCTAGTCGCGCGTCGCCGTGACCAATCTGTGTGAATGCTGGATGATGAGTAACTTGATGGATGTTGGTTGTTGCTTGCAATTTACTTGGTATTTTGTATTAAATGGCATAGAGTTTAGTGGAAGTATATGCAGAGTACATTGTTTAGAGAGAAGAGAGAATTTTCACATGATGTTGAATGTCAAGTAACAAATAGATTAAAAGTAAACTATTTTGATTCAAATACGACGAATAATGAGTCACAATAAGTTATCATCAGTTATCAAAACTCTGGTGAAAGCCAGGATGGACAGCATTAGCAATAAAAATAAAAGTAACTGTCTTCAACACGAGTGCCCAATAAAGCTTTTCTAAAGCCTTGTAGCTAAGATCAAGTCCTTTTCTAACTTCAAAGGAACTAGCTTACCCTAGGATATACATCTTTAACGTACCTAATAGGACTTCTCGCTACAATTCAGATTTGCCCCAGTATTTTTCTTCAATTATACAAAGACGTTTCCGCATCAGCGCACTAGATGCTGTTACGGTTCGTCTCACACAAATCTCGGCTTTATGACCCTTATTTCAACATGCTACAGTTGGTTATTCCGCAAAATGTAGGCAATTGAAGCTACGGGGTTAACAACACTGCTCGCTACCACTTTTTTCTTCATACAGCTATCATAAAGATCATTTTCGCTCGGCAGGACTTATTGAAAATTTGTCAGGAGAGGCATTGTTAAATCTGCCGAGAAGCCTTACCTGGCTTAGTGAATTGCGGTGAATCGAAAGTTTTTTTTCATATAACGCCACAATGAGTGGAAGTACTTTAGTAGAGCTCCCACGAAAGCTCTGTGAATTACGCTCTCTTAGGTCTTGACAAGTTTGAATGTAACTTTTGTGTTGTTTCCTGAGGTTTTGGGTTAGTGGTGAAGTTAGGAAAGTTAAGTTTATTAGTCTGAATGTCTACTTTTGTAGTACATCTTCCTGTTTTGTCTCGTTTTCGTGATTCAAATTGTAATAAAATATTATAAATTTGATGGGACAATCTGGAATTCGGGCAGATTCCTCAAAATATTAATTTTACTGTCTTATATTATTGTGTTGTAAATAAATTTTTCTCTCAGCTTGACGCTCAGCAGGGTAGGCAGAAGAAACCTGCAAACCTGGGTTAAGACACTTCCGTTTCCCACTTACCGCCGAATTCTTGAGATATTGTGTGTTGAGTTGCAGAACTCAACGTTGCGCTTTACATCGTGTGAGGAAATAAAAATATTAAATACGTTTGTGTAAATATCAAAAAAATTGTGTGCTAGGTGTGATTCGAACCCTCAACCGTCACATTTATTTAACGTATAACGGCTTCTGTTAATACATTGTTCCATAATTAAGTTTATTGCTAATGATGTTTGGATCACATTGCCATACTTTCGTTACGCTTATTGTTAGATCAATTCTAAGTGGCCACTGTTTTTATGAAGGTCGGTGAAGGTTATTACGTTATTACCATAATATTATTGCCGCATTCCCACCTCGTTCACTTATGTTGTATGTACGGTGGGATAATAAAATGGCGAGGCCGGCACGTAGCATATAAATATTTAGTTTGTTTGTTTCCTTTATGAAGGCCATCGTGGCGCAGTTGTGAGTTAGATTCTCACTCATAGTAATTATTTTCTTATTTGTAATCTGGTAAGTGCGGCGTTAAGCTCCGCCAACTAACACAGTGTCTCGAATTCATACAGAAAAAGGAGATTGTCTCTGTTTGCCCTACTATATAAAAAATAGTCTTCAACTCGTAGGCTAAATAAATAAAAAAATGCTTATGGTCTTAAGGAAAGTTATCTGTATTATGTCGGTTGCTGCTCTCTTATCTATTTTTTCATCTTCACGCATCTTTAATATCTCACGTGGCTATAAAAAGGCACGAAGTAACTAATTGTAAAATTACAGTATTAATTAACGCACTCAATTTAATTAAACTATTGAAGAGTATTTATTTCAGTTATTTTTTTAAATTCCCCCAGGATCTTGCATATTGTAGGCAAAGGAAACATAGTGTTAAGAAACTTTGGTCCGCATTTTCCGCCAAATTTTCAAGAGATGGCGGGATGAATGACGGAAATCAGCGTAGCGCTATTACGACAATAAAGCATTACCTCAAGTGGGAATCGAACCCACGAACATTGGGCCACGACTGCCTCGTATTTTCTATTTAGAATATAATTTCTATTTAAAATATCAGGCACGTTTTGAAAAGTATTTTTATTTTTAGCTTTAATGCAAAAATTTTGCTATTTTTAGCTTCGTACCTTTTATTTCTAACCTAATTCTTAAGAATCGAGACCGAAATTTGGTGAAACAACGGTTGTTAAAATAGACGTTCTATTATTAACTGTTTAGTAGAATATGTTTTCTTTCTCTTAATCATTAATTGAATACATATTAGGATTATCCATATAATTTTACATAATATAGATATTTCTTTGACCTACAAGGATATTTCACTTTTTTTCATACGCTAGGATGGTATTTTATAAACTAAATTGAGATAATTTATATAGCGATGAGTGACTACAACCTCTAGGCGTTGCGTTTAAACTCAGACGCTGTCTCTGCATCACGTCGAATATTACTCTGATTCGAATTTGAACCCGCACCATCACGCTTAGATATAACTTAATCAAATTATAAAAGGTTACTTCAATTGTTCAGTATGGTCATGAGCAACGCTCGGCCATTGCACGTCTCGTGACGTACACGTATTGTCTTCTCATTATGTAACTACGTGGGGGGTCGCACTTTGTATGCTAAAAGTGCAGGTGTCAAGTGAAATTTTGCTCCTTGATGTTTGTTTGCCATTGACTTTGAAGGTGAGTCCTTGGTGGTGCAGTTTGGGGAAGTACTGTTGGTCGTTTCAATGTTATGTATGTGTAAGTTTTTTAAGGTTTCAGTATGTAGCACGGTGGGGAAGGGAACCTGGGAAGCTAGTGTTAAGACATTCCGTTTCTAAGTTTCGATTGAGTGGCGGAACTCAACGCCTTTGATTTTGTCTCGTTAACGCACGCACAAAATTAATAGACTAAGGAAGTTAAACTTAATTTCAACTATAATATATCACTTATGTACTTACATTTTTCATAATTAACCTGTTCTTTCATTCAAAGCGAAAGCTAAAAACACCACATAATTGAATGAACACATGAATCAGATAAACCAATAGACCGTTAAGCCACATTATGATAGATAAACGTTTCATTAGAGATATACTCGTAAACGTGGGAAGTTTAATTACCATATTTTTCACGCGCCATCGACACCACTTTGTGTTCACACTTTGTAGGCACGCGATGTTATTTCACGTTGGTGTTGTTTCTTTTGTTTTTTTTTTTGGTAACATTGAACTGAAGTGTCTTAATGGGAACAGAGTGTCTTAATATTGTCTTAACATAGCGAACGCTGCATGCTCTTGCTAGATTAAAAAAATGTGTGTATATAATTTGAATTAACTAATTTTTAAGATATATATAATATAAAAATCTACTCATAAATTTAAATGTAGCCTAAAAATTAAAAGATTGACTGTAGACAAATTAAGATAGTATCCAGGATTCACCAATTTGGATTCTGCTCCCCAAATTTGTACCTAATTGGCAAAGTTATTTGGCGATACTCCCGTTTTCAGCTTAAAAAAGGATTAAATATTTTTAATGTGCACTCCAAACGCTTCACGTGCCGCAGTGACACGAGTGTGCGCAGGATACGGCCAATCATGACGTTTCCTTTGCATTATTACATGATAATTAAAGTTGCTTGGCTTCTTCTGTAAGTGAAATTGGTAGATTTAAGTATGGTTGGTGGCTTGTGGCTTGTAGTTGTAGGTAACCTAGCTTTGATAACAAGACATAGCACGGCGTTGAATGCCGCCACTATACGCAACGTCTTGAAAGTTGGGCGGCATATTATGACCAGAGTGAGGAAATTAAAGAATTAAATAATCCATTTCTCCCAATGAGAATTGAACCCACAATCGTCACATTTATAGTCACACACTTTTCTTTGTTAATTGTCACACACTCTTCTTTGTTAAAAATGCGAGCATCATAATAGTAATTTGAATGTCAAATTTCTGCTTACTCTGTGCGGCGTACTCAGGCTGTGTTTTGATAGATCGGTCAGTCACCTTTTCTTTTGTATAATAGGAAAATTATACTTAATTAAAAAAAATACAAATAAAAATTCATTACTTTTCTGTGATTTTTTTCATTACTTAAACTTAGTGCGGATGGTGGAAAACAGAAGTGTCTTAATGGAAATGTTTTGACACAAGTTTCCCAAGCTACTTCCTTCTGCTATATGTGCGGCATGGTTGGAGCTAAAAAAATAATTATTATCCACTTATAAGCAAAACAAATTTTATACACAAAAGGTCTCTTCCTGGTCGCCTTATTGCATATTTAACGTTCAATAATTATTATCGGCGGATATAATCAATCACGACGATGACTTGGAAGACTAAAGTTAACTAGCTGAGCGTTGAAAGTGACCTAGTTCTTTTTAAATATTTTAACGTTTAGGGGGACTGGTATTTAGGGAAAACATTTTGAAATTAGTGATTAAATTTAGTATTTCTTTTAATTTAATTAATTACCTCATTTTTTTTTTAATTTTCTCGTGTTACTATTGTTATTGTTAATAATATCGTTCAATTGGTGCAACAAGCTTAATTAAATTATTACGCCTTTATATGTAATAGATGTAGATCAGATACTATTTGCACAGCGGCACAGAGTCTGATTGTAATTGCTATGGTTGTGGGTTTGATTCCCGCTCAAATGATATTTTCCTCCCTCTGGTACAAGACTGCCAGTTAAATTCCGCCACTCAACTCTCTCCGTGTACCCTGCTATATGCGTGAAACAGCTGCAAGCTTGCAATATGCGTGAAGTCATTTTTAGTAGAACAAATATATGATCCATACATAGACAAACAGATAGACAGTTAGACAGTTATAGCTCTAGTCTCTAGTGCATGTCAACATTTTTATCGTAACGGGAGCGAAGGAATCCAAAGCGGAAATGGTGTCAAAACGCTGATAAGCCCTGGCGTGACTAACATTGTTAGCTTGTAACTAAAAATATAACTATTTTATTCTACTTTGTTTGCTTTGCTTGTAACTATAAGACATCAACATACCCATACTATCTACACTAATAATTATAAAAAAGCTAGAGTTTGTTTGGTTGAAAGCGCTAAACTCAGGAACTACTGGTTGGAATTGAAACACTATTTTTGTTGTGTAGATAGTCCATGTATAAAGAGAGGCTATAGGATATTTTCAATTTCGAATTTAGAAACCTGAGGGTTGAAGGGACAAGAGGGAAGGGAAGGGTAAGTTTGTTAAGTGTTTTGACACTGAGTTTTCTCTGCCTACTCTCCTGTATGCGGGATATGGACGACACATTATATTAATTTATTACCAAAATGATTTCTTCTATTCATGTTTAAATGTTCCATTGAAACTAAAACCGATTATACAACAATGAAACAGTTAATTAGTGGTTGTTAAAGGATTTTAATCTTTAACTTAATGAGTGTATTACATACTTGTTTGTTGACAAGTTGATAAATGGGTTCCGTATTGTCATAGTTACGTTATTTACATATTTATATTTAATGTATTAATGTGTTAATATTGTACATCTATTTCTATAAAGTTGAAGTATTTGTTTGGTTAAACACCCTAACCTCAGTAACGTTGTCAGGAATATTTAGTAAATAAGCCGATAATAATTATTAGGTTATTATAGGTCCGTTTCAATTATTGCTTACCGTGGTCGTTTGATAATGCAGGCGTAGTCTTAACTAAGAGCTAGTATTAACATAAGACGCCCTTGTGGTATTCAGTCTAGGATGTCTGACTGTTAGCAACTGTTAGAGGTTTAAAGCTTGTTAGGAATAATAATTATGGGGGTTCCCTTGGTACGATAACATAAAGTTCAGTTCCGCTTCATTGTATGGGTATGTACCTATATAGAATGGATTATTTTTTTAGTTTCATGCTTAATTTCTAGCGGGGAAGCCAGAGAGAACGCTACAGTCTCCGTATGCCTCTTTCGCCTCGTCTACTGTCATCAACCCACGCATACATCCCCTCCGCCTCCGCACATACATATTATTGAAGGTCAACCAAGGTTTCTGCCTCTCATACTACTGCCTCTTTCTTCATAAATCTTTTTTTACGATTTTTCGTCACTCAGTAAGTAGTAAACTTAACTTATAAGTGCCTAAAAAACGATTTTGACTCTGCTTTTTATTTGAAAGTAGTATTATTGTCGACACTCATAAATAAAATATCTATAATCGTATTTCGCAGACAAATAAAAGAAATATAACAGATTTCCTATTGATTCATATTCGAGTAAAAAATTGCATTTTTATCGATGATTCTACAACTTCCAATATCTCGAGTGCCCTCTACTCGGTAGAAACAGTTCGTTCCGAGAAACGAGGGATTAAGTAGTCTACAAAGCTTTACGGAGTGGGATAACGTGTGAATAGTATGTTTTTTTTCTTATGGTATATGTTTTTATTTATTTTATTTAATCTGTAGTCTTCTATGGTCGTAGGTTCTTTTTTGTGTGTTATGATTGTTTTAACACATTTTATGTTGAGGAAGTCGTGGCACGACAGCCCCAGTAGTAGCCGTGATACCACGATGGTTTGCGGTTCAAATCCTACTCAGATTTTCAATGTCTGCGCCTTTGGTAATAAGACAAGGAGCTGCGTTCAGTTTAGCCACTCAACCCGCTACGTCTTGAGAACTGTACAGTGCTTAAGGAACGGTCAATGGTGTGTCTTAACACTAGGTTTCCTTTGACTACTTCGCTTTATGTGAAATACACCGTGAAGCTAAAAAAAACTACATGAAATGTTTCGAAATAAAGAGAACGACGATTTTTAACATTAGGTTCTCTGTGTCAAAATGAAAAATAAATACAAAGTAATTAACTCTTGAAACATTTCTCATGCAGGTATAGATAACTATACTATACTACAGTTACAAACTAGATTGATTTTCTACTGCCGACCCGCTATCTAATTTCTCCGTTCACTTCACAGGGCCCAGTGGGAAGATCCATTCGCTTGTATCAGTTAAATAAAATATATATTATTTTTTCTAATAAATAGGTAAAATATCAACTCAGTTTTTAAAAGGAAATTCGTTTTACCTTTCATTATTATTTTTTTGTATTTCTGCTTATGACGATGAAACAAGGTTCTTTAATTTCTTAATATTTTCATACTATTATTATATGTATAAGGCGTAATTTTTCACTATATTTATTTGACGATACTTAAATTAATTAGCAGCTAAAAACTGCAATTTTCCTCTTGTCAGGATCGAACCTATAACCACTGCGCTTACAATCAAACACTACTTGTACGCCGTAGTGGTTTATTTGTTAAGTTAAATACACAAATTATCCCGTATGTGTGTTCAACATAACAAATAGACATTAAATACAACTAAAGCTTCGCGGGCTTAACGAACACTAGAAAATCAATAACTCGGTGATTAAGTCCACTTGTACTGTTATTCTTTTTCTGTATATGTACATATGTTAATATGGAAATATCATGAATGGACTTTTTTATATAATATTGTAAATCATAATGTAATTTTATGTATATTTTAATATGTGAAGCAAAAACTTTGTACTCCTTTTCTCGAAAATGTTTTATTTAATTTAGAATGAAATTTGCCACAGTTATAGTTTACGTAGAGAAGAAGTGCAGAATGCTAATATTTCTTTTAAATAATGCATAAAAGATTAATAAAAGGAATATTACACACGTTGCCGTACATTTCGCAATATATACAGTTTTGTATTTATAAAGTGACACACACTTGCTATGGCAACTCGTTTTATTATACTTAAGCGTTAACGGGTCCTGTACTTTTATTCATTCTGTTTAAACTCCTGACTGAATAGAGTTTAGCTTTGTTTAATCCTTTTTTATTATTATCAATTTTCTAGTATTTGAAATGTGTATTTAACTTGGAGAAATATGATGAACTGTAGCTATTATCACACTCGGTTATGCTTAAAAATGCCAGGTGGGTCTAAACGTGGATACAAATGTTAATAGCTAATCGACTATAAGGACTGAGAAACTAAATAAATAGAAAAAATAGTCTTTAAACCGCCTTAACCTTGGTTAAACAGACCTGTTTTTACTACCCCTTTCAATAAAAGCACCCCTATTATTAACGAGATTTTAGTGAATATGTACTTGCCAAATTGAGGCCAAACACTTCGACTGCAAACACGATAGCTCTTGGTTCGATTCTAAATTCTTTCTGACATTCTTTCATCACTCATTCGCTCGACGTGCCCTAACCACCAGAGCACTTCCTTGTTGATGCTCACGGTGACACCCTACCTACTATTGTGGATTCGGTCTACTAATTTGAGTTCGCATTTCCTACAAAGATACGCTTCAGCATATTAGTTATAGATTATTTTTCTTACTTGGATTAACGGTGAACGGAAAGTAGGTATAGAACAGAGTGTCTTAACACTAGATTCTCTCTACATATTGCCAAAAGCTATAATAAATTACTAAAATAGGTACATGAACTGGCAAGTCTGATGAACGTTTGTAAGCGATCGGCGGCGACACATTGATTGATGTAAATGAAATGAACAAATCTATGTCTATTAAGGACGCCCATTAAAGCGACGGCTCAGGACAATTGCTCTTGAAATATTGAAAATATTCATTTAGGGTTTTTTTATTTATGATGAATTTATATTTTTTAGATACAGTTATACATATATATATGATTAGCTAGTAGGCATTAGCTTACTATTATCTTATAGAGCACCTAAATGCGAATTCTGGTTTTAATATTTTTACATATTTAATGTGTAAAATATATATACGAGTACATACTTTTAAATAAATTTAACTGATTATTTAAAGTTGTCACCAAACCATATTTATGTTATGTCCCGTTTATGTTGTGACTAATATATAGGAAAAATCATTACTAATATAAAAAAATCTCATTCTATTCATTTTATATGATACATATAATAAATATGATATTCTTATTAATTTTTTAGGCGGAGGGAATCTAGGAACCTAGTGTTACGCCACTCCGTTCCCATCAAGACTTCTGTTCCGCACTTTCCGTCAAATTAAGGAAATTGCGTGCGTGAGTGGCGGAACTCAACGCCGCGCTTTTACCTCGTTACCAGAGCGAAGATGTGACGCATTAATTTTGTATCACGCATATAATAAATGTGACATTGGACATGACGACATATTGTTGTTAAATTCTTGGTATAACGTAAATTATCTATAATAAATAAATGCGTATTTAGTTTTACTCGAATTAGCACGTAGACATTACGAAAATTAGGGCATGATTCTTCTTCGTCTCTTTCGGCTTCTTGGGTAAAATCCATTTTATATTACACAAACTGCATAACTCTCTACACTCCCAAACTTACCAGTTTTTTCCTCCCTTTGGTTGTCAGTTGCTATGTGGATTATTTATATTCAGAAACAATGTTATTAAATGACAAATTTGTACCATAATAACATTTTAAATAAGACAAAAAGTTAAATACAAGTTAATTTCTACCCCCGCCATATGTGGCAGATGTTTAGAAAGAGGAAAAAAATTACGCTTTGTCCTCAGCCACTACAATTAATAAATCTTGATATCAAACGAAGCCACGCAAAAGATTTCCATCTTCAATTAATTGTACCAATTGCGTCGCTTCTGAGTTGCGAACGTTGATTGCTTTGATTGGCCAGCAGGTGGCTTGAAGTAAACGATGCGAGTGTAAAAACACTTAGTTTTGAACACTACAGTGACACTACAGTGTTCGTACGGTGGATTGTTATGAGAATGCGAGTCATTTTTTTAAACATTTGTAACGAGTGTATGTTTTTAACTGACTTTGAAAAGAAGGAGGTTGTTAGTTTTACTTGTGTATAGGTATGGGATATTGTTGGATTGGGTGGTATGATGATCGTGTATGTTGATTTGATATCGGAATAATTATTTTTCAACCAAAATCTATCGAAATTATTTTATAAGTCGTATATTTGTAGTGGAAAAAAAATTAATCATGGTTTTAAAAGCATGAATTTTTTAAAGTAATATGTCATATATTAGTGTTAAATTTCCTAGAATATTTGTTATCGTCGGTGGGTCTTATTTAGAATAGTTTATTTTACAATATTATTCAGTAATAAGTTATTGCAAAACGTTGTTATGATAACAAATGTAATGTTTTTTAAATTATAATATGAAATATTGGCTCGGCACCTGCACGGGTATTCTATAGTATGTTTCTTCTCTTAAATCGACAATATAAGCATGTCACTAACAAGAAAAGATTAGGTTACAATATTTTTTTATTTATTAAAATTTTTTTTATTTTAATTTTAATTCACCAGACAGTAATAATTTTATAACATAAATATTACAATACCTATTAGTACCTTATTATTAAAATGAAAAATTAGATGTATTAATTTTTATTAGAATTTCTTACTTAATTAACGATTACGAGCTCTAAGCCACTGGCCCGGACGAAAGTTGCGTATATTCTGCATCACATTTGGTAATCGGAGTATAATACTCCAGCTACTACCAATTAAGTAACAGTTCGAGCAGTGGTACCGCTTTCATAGTTCATGCATAGGTACTATAGAAACCTTAATTAGGAAGTTGTTTGTGCCAAATTTTATGTTATCGATATTTAGTTATAATGCTGTATTTTTATTTGATAGTTCAATGGTGAGTAAAAGCTTTAAGGTTGTGGGGTGGTTATCGTAGATTCGATTTTATTTATGCTTCTTTTAAGTATTATATAATGATCGTCTGTAAATAAGACTGTATTTTCATTTCTTAGCTCCGTTAACAAGATAGAGACCGGAGTTGAGTTCCGCCACACAACCCGCAATGTCTCGAAAATAAGACCTAATGTGTGGAACTGAGTGTCTTAACGCTATGTTCTCGGCATAGCTAAGCTATATGCGAGATATGACTGTAAATAAAATATTATTATTATATATTTTTTAGTTACTATTTATATTTTACGTAAATCAATTCAAAATCTTTAAAAAGCTTCACAAAATTAACGTATATGAGTTTATCAAAAGTAGTTGTAAATATTAAATATGTATGTTATGCTATTAAACTTATCACGCCAACATGATACGTAGTATAATATTTATACAATAAAGAAATACAATACTTTGGAATTTGTACTGACGCTTTTTACGTGACACAAGATACTATGGCCAGTACCTTTCTATTTCGTCCTATTAAAAGGAAATCACCTTTCGCGGCACTAGAACGCTAGTACAAAAACGGTTAAAGAAAAATCGAACTTGCTTCCCCCTCCACACGTAAACGCTGCTACGTATCGATTATTGAGTTGCTTCAATAAATAATTAAACTAATGGTTTAAGACTTTAAAAGCAATGTTTAAAAATATAAATTTCGTTTATCGAGAATCGGACGTAAAATGATAACTACTGATGCATATTGAGGTTAGCGTCAACTGATAACCATGTCATACTTAATATACTGTCAGTTTCCGACCGGCCTTCGGTTAGGACGCACGTGCTGCACGATAATAATGTTTTAGTTAAATAATTACCATAGTGTTAATGTCTTGGAACATACCAAAGAACCTGTGATTTATTTGTGTATAGTGAAAATGCGTCGGATGAAAATGAATTTGAACCCGGATCTGGGAGATCTGGAGGAAATGTTAGCGCATGTGCAAACGCAGATCGAGCACGAGATCGATCTGGAGAAGGAGTCCAAGATGCCGTCACTGACGAATGTGCAGGAGTCGCCGAAAATGAAACGATCATCGTCCGTCAGCAAAACAGATAGCTTGGAATATAGGCGACCGTTACCGAGACCTCAATTAAACAGAATTAATAGTGACAATATTGGTTTGGATCACTACAGAAATGAATACGGTCAGACCAATTTAATACAGAATGGCTTAAGAGGTTCGCAGACTAGTCTTAAATCGGATGATGCAGTGTCTCAAATCTCCTTTCAATCGTTCAGATCGGAGCCAGTGCAAAGGCATTCGGTCATGAGTCTCCCGGATAAGAGGGATACGGCGTCACTCAATGGTAAATCGAAAACTGCCACTTTGCCCCGAGGTTATGGATCTACTAGGGAGAAAAATTGGGAAGATTATTGGCAATAGTGAGTATATCAGAGATTTCATATATTAAATAAGAAATTAGGTTATTTGTTTTAGGAGTTAGTCCATCTAATCCATCTTTTGAGAAATAGTACAGGTAATGTACCTAGTAAATAATTCATAGCTTCGGTTGCATAAGCAAAGTGGCGATTGTTTTGTTCTGAACCAGTAAGTGTAACTGTAACCGAAACTACACAATGAAATGGTAATACACCTATTTTTCTTAGATTCACAGAATTAGAAAAACAATAGTGTCCACGAGCAGGTACCTCACCTTCTACGATTGTACGCCCTAATTGTTTTAGGTATTAGTCGCTGTCACCTTTCATTAGAAATACTTTAAAAGGAGATTAAGTAATAGTTATGATAAGGTGCGCCTTCTTTTTTTAAATGTGTTTTGTTTTTGTGGAGAAATGTTTAACCGACTTTGCAATTGGTAGGTGGTAGGTATGTTGATTGAGTTTCGCTGCCTGGAAATTTCAAATGTTGTTCATAATTGTATATTAAACATTTAAGTAGGAACTTGTCTTTCTTTAAATAATAAATTTAAAAAAAAATTCTTTGGGAGTCTTTAGCATGGTTAAACATATACATAGTATTTCACAATAATATAATAGGAAACTAAAATAAAATTATCAATTATTTATTTAAGGCTAGTCGTTGCGCAGGCGCACAAGCATGTGACTGTAGACGTGACAGATTGTGGGTTCAATTCCCATTCGAAGAAATGGAAAATTTAAAAATTTTCATTTCCTTGCTACGTAAAGCTCCGGAAAGTGTGTTAAGTAACGGAGTGTCGTAAACTTAACGTTTCGTTCCTAGCTTCCCTGCCATCTCATCTGTATCTCATAGCATATTTTTTTTTAAGGTAAAAAAAATATGATTTATATGATATGGAGAAACTGTAAATTTTTTAGAGATTTGCTGAGATAACAACCATGAGAACTATCTTCTTTTAAATTTAATAACTGTGTTATACTAGAGTAGTGCTTGTTTATCCGGATGACAACTCTATGATGGATCATACAGCGACAGATCCCCTATATCAGATAAACCTATACTAACTTGATTAAATATTTAACATAACACTTGTAGTAACCGTACGTTGTGTCGATAGCATGTGACAAATGTTTTATATTATATATTTATTTTTATTAACGTAAGACGAATAACGGGGTATAAATAGGGTTATGTAAAATTTACGTTTTTCTATCGTTTATATTTTTTATGAGTCTTCTATAGAAATTTTACATATTAGGCTTAAAATAACTAATAAATTAAATAAAACTAAAATAAAATTAAATAATATAGTGGTACATAAAATTTTATAAACTAAATTAGGGAAATGAAGAATTGTAATAAAAAAACTGTTTGTAGTTCACCATTTCTATGTCTGGATGCAATGAGTATGTACAGATAATTGACACTAAGCCAATCTTCTTTGGAAATTATCATTAACCTAGACTTGTAAATCCGAATGCAATAGTGAAAGCTTTATACAGTGTTTAGAATTGGCTAAGTCATGATGCCTATAATTTAATATAGTAAAATTGATTGTGAACAATTTGTGAGCCGGTATTGACCGCCTTTCGTTTTCTGTTTGTTTTAGAATGTTCATTTTTTTTTCATAAAGCAGGTTTTTTTTCATGTTTTTTTTTGCACAGCATAGTAGACAAAATAAACCTAATGTTAAGATACTCTGTATTTCGCAGTCGCGCAATTTTCGAGACATAAGTGTTGAGTCACAGAGTGGAGGAACTAACGCCATGGTTTATCTTTCGGTGGTCCGTGCCCACGGATTCTGGAAGAATGGCGTGTTGAGTGGTGGAACTTGACGCTGTTGTTTTTTTTGTC
>FAPJ01001537.1:0-14963 GCA_001485985.1 Heliconius ethilla aerotome | reverse complement strand
CTTTGTGAATTGTTAGATATGATAATGAAAAAGTCTTATCATAGCATTCCTTAATAAATTAACTATTCAACAAAAGTATTTTTTCAATTTGAACAAATTGTTTCAGAGATTAGCATATTTGACCAAATAAAACCTCCAGCCAAATTTCAAATTTATATAAATGTATAGATTATAATTAAAAGGATAAAAAAATACCTAATGCCTGTACTGAGCACTTCTTGTGCGGCACTACTTATGTCATTCACATCGTCACTACTGGCTACACCTTCACCACCACCCATATCTTCATCCATTGTACTTGATTCTTCTACAAACAATAATGTATTTAATAAATACATTTAATTTTGATACAGATAATGATTTAAATACGACATTTTATCAAAATTACCATGAAGCTGTTGTGGAGCAGAGCCCCTGCTTCTGACAGTAAGGTAACTGATCTGTGTGGGCTTGATTCCACTGAAGAAAATCAATTATTACCATTTCCTCACTTTGGTAACAACATTTAGTTCCACAACTCAACACACAAAGTCTTAATATTCTAAGAAATTGGGAATTGAGGTCTTAGCACTAGATTATTTTTTTTCCTGTCATATTTTATACAAGATAAGTAGTAAAAAATTCTAAATCACCATCTTGTATCATAGGTGCATCTGCTTCAATAGGCATTGCTGAACTTATAGACTGATCTGGAGATTCTTCTTGAGCGGGATCAATTCCCTGACCATCTCCTTCTCCTTCACCACTATCTAAACCTGGATCTTTTAACAGAGGCTCCATATTTTCTTCTTGGGGGGAATTATCTTCAGTTTCAGCCTGTAAATTTAGATATTTATTATTGCATATAATTAACATTTTTTAAAAACAATTTATTATATAAACATATTAACAACACTTTAAATGTTATTGCAATTATTAAGCACCTCATTTTTTTTAAATAATATCAAAATTAATACTATAATTTCATTTATATAAGTTTTAAAAATATTTTTCAGAAAATATGTTAAAATTATAATGTAATATTTATACTTACAGGAGTAGACAAGCAATTATCCCCTATATATGCTGACTCATCAACTGTCCCTGGGGTAGTGTCATCTATGTCCATCTCTTCTTCTGCTTCTGCATTATCTAAAAATGTAGTTATTAAAATGGTATATTCATTTAAAATTCTCAGTTTCTACCTAAACGAAAATCAGGTTAGCAGAATGATAATTATGGGTGTTAGTTTATGGTGAAGGTTGACATAATCTCCATCTTCTGATTACCTTGCTCTTGTACAGGTTGTTCTTCATTTTCTTGTTGATCTCCAGGTTCTACATCCAAAACATCACTGCTACTTGAAGGAGCACCCCCATTTGTAGCTACATGCAATAATATTGTTCCTACATATTATGATCTATATATAAATATATCTTAAAGCATGATGTGGATTATCAATAATCAAAATCAAAGATATATAATATACTTATCAGATAAATATAAGAAATATAAAACTAAAATATATACTGTAAATAATAAAAGAAATATTGCTTTTAATAAAAAATAAGAATGTAACATACTTAAATATTTTTTGATAAAACAAACATACCTCCATTATCTGCAACCGGGAGAGCTTCCGACTCATCTGGAACTATATTATTAACTGCATCATCTCCAATTGCTTCTACAGGATTGTCGCTCATAGGGGAGATTTCCGCGCCATCGGGAACATCACCGTGCAGAGCAGAGTCTGATTCCATTGTAAGAGAAAATGACAAACAATTTTTATTATACACGAATAAACATTGAATTATATCAACTAATAAGGAATATAATACAACATGTTTGAAATTATTAATAAAAATTAAATTTATTTGACAGTTAGCAAAGACAGTCCATAGTGCCAAGCCAACTCGGCGTCATATTGTATATTTTTTTAATATGCCTAAATAAAATATTGTCCATGACCACAATATCTACAGCCTTAAATATTGATATTATTATATTAATAAATATCTTAATAGTATTATAAACTGTAATTATATATTTACTCATATTATAATACTGTGTAAAATATACAGCATTTTTTGTATATCAGTATATTCATACATAATTATTACGTTTTTTAACGTAAATTCATATTATGACATACAATTTGACAAGTCAAGTTCTGCTTCTGATTGACAAAATTTTGTGGTTATTCTTAAATATTGCTCATATTTATTATATAAACGAAGGAGAATTGAATTGTAAAAGTATTATTACATAAACCATCGAAATATACAATAAGTAACCAATTAAAAAAAGTCAATTTACTGATAATATTTCATAACCACTACGTTGTTTTATACTAAAGTAGGTAAATATTGTTATGTACTTAATTTTAAAAAATTAAATCATCTTCAGCTGTATCGGTAGGCAGGGAAGACCTAGTGTTAAGACACTCCGCTCGCCACTTACTGCCAAATTCTGGAGGCATTGGGTGTGGAGTGGCAGAACTCAACGCCGCTTTTTCCCTCGACACCAGAGTGAAGAAATACCGTCGCGTTACAGTCACACTCTTGTGCCGCTGCGCCACGTCGGCCTCTTATTTATTTACTTAGATTTTCATAAATAAAAAATGAATGTAATTAATATGCTTTTTTAATAAATTTAATACAAAATTACAGATAACCACCACAATAATTTTAAAAAATGTCACAAAACAGCAACAGCAATAATAATGAAAAACCAGGCGATGGGATTCGTTCTATGAGATCAACAACAGCTTTTAGAGTTATTAATTTTGAATTATATGCTAAACCAGTATGTAAGATTTCCTTTTAATAAAAAATATTTTAAACTTTACTATTTAAACTGTTTTAATTAGATATATTGTTTTTTTAATTTCAGAATATAGTCATAATGACAATTGGCCTTACATGTTTTGGTCTAACTTTAGGCTATATAGCATATATGAGACAAAAATATGAATCAATGGGCTATTATTCAGCTGTAGATAAGGACGGAAAAGAAATCTTTGAAAAACGGAAGTCAAAATGGGAACAATGATTGCCAGTTCCATAATTATATTGTTAATATTGAAATAGTTTGGTAACATGTATATTATTACATGTTGTCTTGTCTTGTAAATAATAATTTATTTAATTTCATTGCAGTTTCTTTTAAATCAATGTTTTTTCCTAGATTGATGACCAGACTTTTATTAGCCACAATGGCCTTGATAGATATTATGTTGGAAGAAAATATTTATAATATTCAAATTTTCTTAAGTCAGTATTAGATATACCATTTCTTATAAAATTTTGCAAAAAATGTCTAGATCCTAATGAACACTATAACAGTTAACGTCCAGATATATCTGGAGGGTTTTTTGTTGTTATACTTGACTTTGTCAGAACAGAAATATTTTTGAGTATATTATGTATCATAGATGTACATATGTCAAAATCAGAGGTAAACACTACTAAAATGTGTGGTGTCAATGAATTTGTATGAATGATGAGAGTAAATGACTATTTGCAAATTACTAAATAAAAGAAGGAGCAAAAGGAACAGTTAATTTTGTTTTTTTTTCAACTTTATGCTGTATCACTCACGTAAGCGAGTGGGCAGTGGGTATCCAGTGTTAAGACATTCCTTTCCCCACTTTCCGTGTTTAGTGGTGGAACACAACACCCCACTTTGCCTCCTTACTAGAAAACTGAGGAAATTAAAATATTAAATAATACATTTTTCCTGGGCGGGTATCGAACTCATTACCGCTGCGCTTACAGTTACACGGTTGTGTCACTTTGTAATGGCGGCCTCGATAATGAGCTTGATAGTGAATAATACAAAATAGTCTGAAAAAAATATTATGATAAAAACCAAAAAATTGCCCACTGATAAACGGACAACGTAAAAATAAGTGAAACTAAATACTTATGGAGTGATACATGTGGAATATAACACTTAGTGTTGTACAGGGTTTACATGCATGGAAAAACCCACCAAAACTGCACTACTTGTCGTTTAATACAGGAGGCACCTCAGTTTAATTTGTTTTTGTGTTTTTATCATCACGCTTTATCCTGCACACAGCAGGGTAGGCAAAGGAAACCTAGTGTTAGGACACATCGTTCGTCAATTTCTGCCGAAATCTGGACAGCAAGGAAAAGAAAAGAGAAATATTAATTTCCCGGAGACGGAATCGTACTTACAACTTTGTCCCCGACTGGCCTCAAATTTTCATTTTTAAGGAATGGGGTTTTTAAATATTTGGTTTTACTTTTTATCTTTTGATTACAATATTTTTACAGGTGGGCTTTTTAGTACTTGTCGTAGAAAACGTAACTTTCTTTAGACTTTAATTTATTTTTAGACTTAATAACAGAACTGTAATTGTTTCATAATTATTAAGCAGCATATTTTGAGTAAGGTTGTTGTTTTTTCATACATCTTGTTGTTTCTGGTTTCTAAAAATACATTGTTGTTGTTGTTATTGTTCTTTAATTATGGCGATCCCTAAAAATACATAAACAAACTATACACTTAAAAAAGTCTGATGTCAATGTCACTGTGACATTTCTCAGATGCTAAATTGAATTTTAAGTTAACTATCTATGAGTTTAACTAATAACTTTCAAACAAAACTATTAAATCGTGTCACGTCTACCTTTTTATTTACTATAAACTGTTATTTCTATTTTTCTTATATGTTCAGTTGCTTTCTTTATATAAAGAATATCTATCATGTTTTCTGCGTTAAAGAAGTTAACAAGAACTGGAGATGATCGCTGCCCAGCACCAATGCCTATGTCGTCTTCACTGCAAAAGAAATTTTCTAGAGGAGTACATTTTAATAGTAATTTTTTTATGTTATTATAACCTGTACTTATTATATACGAATTTCGATTTATGTAGAACAGATAAACGTACAGTATCAATGTAAATAATTTCATGGTTTTAAATCAAATCATCAAAATGATATTCGATATGTTATATTTTAGTGAAAATATTGATAAAAGGAGATAGAAATGTTGGTAAATCCTGCTTGTTACAAAGACTCCAGGGTGGTTCATTCTCTGAAGAATATGTCCCTACAGAACAAATACAAGTTGCTCCTATACATTGGACATACAAGAACACTGATTATATTGTAAAAGTAAGATGGAAAAATTATATAAAATTAATATCAAATAATGTTAGAATATTTATGCTTTTAATAAAAATAATGTACATATAAAATAAAGTAATTTAGTTGTATTTCACTCAATAATAGGTAGAAGTATGGGAAGTTGTAGACAAAGGACGCACAAAAAAGAAGCCTCCACTAGGATTAAAGCTGGAAAACCAATCTACACCAGACGTAGCAGAAGAGGAATATGAAACTCCAGTCCTGGATGCTACTTTTCTAGATGTATATAAGAATGCAAGTGGAGTTATATTGATGATGGATATCACAAAACCATGGTTTTAAATTTAACTGTTTTTAAACTCACTTCAAAAAAATATCTTTTATTTATATTTATGAAACATTTTGATGTGCATATTTCCATTTATTCATTTTAGGACTTTTGAATATGTGGTCAAAGAATTGGCAAATATACCAGCTGACTTGCCAGTGGTATTATTAGGTAATCATTGTGATATGCAGCACCATCGTCAAGTTCACCCACATCACATAGAACAAGCTATGCATCATGCTAAAATGACAAGGTAATCTCTAACTTCCTTGAGTGTGAATAGAACTGACCACCTGTCTCATTTACAGTGCAATGTCTGTAGATATATAATGTTAAATAAATAAAAAAAAAATTATACAGAAGCAATATCAATAAATCTGACTGGGTATTTGGCAGTTACAGTGCCAATCTACATTACAGGGGTCATATTGGATTTAAATTATATTAATTTCTCCTCTCAGGAATTTATAAAGAAAGTGTCAGCAGAAAATAGGGTATTAAATGTCTTTATTCAGGTTCTCTATGCACATGTTGTAGGTTGGAAAATTGATAAGATGAATTTCATAATTTTTGTTTGTCTCTTAAATACAAAATATAAGATAAAAGAGATATATGAGTAATTTCTATGCCTGCTACTAATAATTAATTTATTTTATAATTTACATTAGGACAGCCCCTATTCGTTATGCAGAATCTTCCATGAGAAATGGATTTGGTTTAAGACTATTACACAAATTTTTAAGTGTTCCTTTCTTAAGACTACAAAAAACAAGTTTGTTGGAACAATTACAGAGAAATCAGAAAGATATGGAGGAAATAGAAAGAGAATTAGATGATTTCCAGGTACTGATTTGTTTTAAAATAATATTAGGTTGGTCAATATAATGTGATTGTTTAATGCATTTTAAATTATTTTACAGAATTCAGATGAATCTCACTATAACATATTCTTGGACCGTCTTGCAAATAAGAGGCGTCAAAGTGTGGAACCAGAAACTAGAGTGAACAATGACCGCTCTCCTAGCATAGTACTGGGTGCTGGTAAACCAATAGTGCCATCAAATGTTAATCCTCTTGTAAGATCTTTTTTTTGAATGTTGGTTTATTAAACTAGACTGTCCCTGATTATCTGCTCTCTTAATCTGGACAAAACAAGAAAAAATATATTGGAATAATCAAACCTATATAAAAAAATAGAATAGAAGTCACCTTTCTATCCCCATATAATAAGGAACCCAATCTGCTTATAGTCTTGCGACTTGCACATAAATTTTTAAAAATAATGTAAAATAGAGTAAAAATTAAATATATTGCTTTCATAATTATATAATTTACCCAATATTATATAATTTACCCAATATCTTGAAATTGTCTTACAGTTAGCTCAATCCCTAAATCCCACCTTAACAAAACACATGCAGAATAATGAAAATACTCAACCAAAACTTTGTGAATATGTGAGCCCACAATTAACTAGGAATAAACCACCTGTCAGTATGGATATGACACCTTCAAAATTGCCACAAGAGAGGTGAGATTATTAATAAGTTTTGTATTGATCTGGATATATATCATATTTTATAAAATATTTGCGCAGTCATTGTGGGACAGTGTTTGACTAAAAGTGACAGTTGTGGGTTCATTTCCTTCTCGGGGGATAGAATTATTGAATTTTCTTGCTCTCAACGCAACCCCTGTAACTTAGTAGCAGGACAATGCGCAATGTTCGAAAGCTGGGCGGAGAGTATTTTAACACTAAATTTCCTCTGCTTACCCTTTATTTTTACTTTCAATATTTCTTTTGTCATCATATAGTGTAGTCTCTAAAATTTAAATGATCTCAAAATTTTATGTATTTAATTTTTTTATAGTGTCCCAAGTACACCCTCAGGAGCAAACATAGCTAAGTCTGGGTCGTCAGGTGCCTTAGAAGAGTTTTATGCGGGTACTTTAGATAGTAGTTTTTTAGAAGATCTTGCGCCACTTCCTAATTCCACACAAGAAATGACTTATGAGAGTGACAGGTAAATTTGGGTCATAAATTATATGTTATTAAGTTTTTAATGTATTGTTATATTATAATATTGATACAAATTTTCAATAACTAGATTTTTAATGTTGGATCTAAAATGATTTTATTATAATATAAGTCGATATTTATTTACAAAATTCGTATTTTGAAATTAATTTATATTAATTTTATTTTGTTCCCCTATCAATTAAATATGTAAACACTTTGTATTTTTTTGTCAGTGAGGATGACGAAAATGCAACAAACCCTAAAGTAATCGTGGATAATGATGACTTGGACATTGAAGGAAACTCTCCTATCAAAGAAACAATCAGAAGACAGAGCATCAATTTATCTTCGAATAAAAATGATGAAACATTAAGAAATCTTCTAAATAAAGCTGTAATAAGCAAAGGCGATGAATATAATAGCGATAGTTTATCATTAAATAATAATATGCCTAACGTTCTCATGAACAATGATTTTCCATTATGGGCTGGTGATTCTAGTGTAAGAAGGTCTCCAGAAGGTAAATGCATATATTTTTTTAAATTAAATAATTAATACTTCACATTTTTATTAAAATTATAAAAATATTGAATTATTAATTAAATGGAAAATTTTTAATAGGTGGTGAAGATCCAGCCCAATCAAAAGAAACTGATGTCAAAGTAAGTTGTTAATAATTTAATAATAGGTAATATTTAAGTCCATGTTAACTGTAATATTTTTGTCAAGAATAAAAATATTTATCATATACTACTTTTGTAGGCAGAAAAAAAGCACAAAAAGAAAAAATCTAAGGACAAAGATAAGGGTGACTATAGCGACAAATCTGATCGAAAAGATAGGAAACACAAGCACAAGAAATCCAAAGGTGAAAAACAACCTAACCCTCAGAACAGCTTACTGGAACCATCTTCTGTCACTACGGAATTTAATTACGAAGAATATGACAGCATTTAGTATTGAACACAATAATAATGAGGTTATAATTTGATGAAACAAAATAAATCTATAAATGTTGCAAATCTGCTTGATTGAATAAAAATAAAAGCAGATGTTTTCTTTGAAACAAAATAATCTTAAAATAGATTATATTTAACGTGTTCTGAAATAATACAACATGATTATTTGTTGTAAAGTATAAGCTAAATTGTTATTTAACATAGAAAGATATTTAAATATCTTGCTTTATATGAAACATTATCAAATTTTACACATAGTTATATTCATTATTGTTTTGTAAACAGGACATTTAAAAGGTTTTATAATTGAATAGATTATATAAAACGCGTTGGAAGATACAACGAATTACCTCCAGCGTGCCTAGTCCATATCTTATACTTAAAATTGATCTAGGGTATAAAGATTTTGTTAAAATTTTAGCTTTATTCAAAAATATTTAGATTTTTTTAAATAATATTTATTACGATGGACGCTGGATGTGCTTCTGCATTGTAAGAGATACATTTATGATTGTTTTTAGGACATAGTTATAGATATTTGCATGTATTAAATTAAATAAATTGCTGCCAAGCATTGCTTTATTATGATTGTAATGGCATAAGAGTCAGGTAAACAAAAAAATGTTTTATGTCTCAAATGTTAACTTTAAATATGAAAGATATCAATTTGATATAAGTTGTTTATGATGCGACTGAAAAACTGTATTTGTATATTAACAAATAGTAATGTATTTTAATAAGCGTGCAATATTTTGCAGGGCAAACAGCATTAACCTTATGTTCGAAAAAAAAGAATGTCTATTGTATAGGAGCCCTCTTAAATTTGTTTTTTAGTATTTGTTATATCGGCAAAAGAAATAAATCATGTGAAAATTTTAAATATCTTTTACTATCTGATGAGTGATGACAGATAGTACAAAGAGTAATCTTAATAATAGAGTCCCGTTTTACCCTTTGGGTACGGAACCCCAAAAATGGATGTATGTCTAGGCTCCATAAAGTTATGCCTTGTTTTGATGATATGAATATATTAAGTATTTGTGATTTTTTTAAAGGATTTTATACTTATGTCAATAAAATTTAAAATGATTAATTGTACATGCTAACAGCTTTACATGACTTATATTAAATGTGTGTACAATTATTGAAATTATAAAAATGTTAATATATTAAAAAATATATCGTTATGCTTATTGTAAAATAAATTCATTTCGCAAATCTATTTTGTATTCTTACAGCACTCAGATTATTTGGTATTTGGTTTACTTTTACTTCTTTTTTTGGAAAGTATAATATCTAATATTATACTTTTTGAGGCCGTCTTGTCGTACTGTAGTCGCAGATGGTTGCGAGTTCGATTCCTACTTCTGGGAACGAATTATTTTCATTTCCTCGTTCGGATAAGTAACAAAACAAAGAGCAGGTTTGAGTTTCGCTACTAAACACGAAATATCTCGAAAAATTAGACGGAAAGAAGGAAACGGAGTGCCTTAGGCAGTTCCAACTATAAGTTTAAACGTATGTAACGGGATTCAGTGTAAAGCTATAAGGGAATCCATTTTTTGTACCAATAAAAATAAATGTCAAATCAAAATCTCAAATGTGTATTCACAGTCAGTGGTTCATGAGAATGCATCAGCAATAATGAACCAGGAGGCGAATGGTGCGAGCAATGACGGCTGATATTGTTTTCAACGAAAGAATTTTAATAAATAGATTACAATCTATTCAAAATGTAAATATACAACCACATCGATATTTTTATTGGTTAGATTATAAAAATTGGACCACTTGTTGTGAAGTCCACGCAGTAATGTAACAATATTACAAACAAAAAATCTCTACATAACAGAACTTACAGATATTAGTCAACTTTATTTTATACATTCTATAGTACACGATTAACATTAATATTTACCTAATATTATATTTTATACATTCTATGTATAGTAGATAATATTCTCGATCTGTAATAAGTTAATAAAACTATAAAATATATTCTCCAGTTAAAGTATAGGCATTCAATAAGGCTAAGTAGGTAATGAAACGATATTTGGTGATTTTACTGTTGTCCTTGCGTGCGACACGATGTACTTACTATATAAATATTTATACAAAGCACTTTGTACTTGCCTTTTATATGTGTTATGTTACTCAAATTTTAAGTTAAATGCCACAAACATCAAGCAGTCTAAACTTAATAAAAATAATTTCATTGTCGTCTTGTCAATTTCTGTCGTAAATATAAAAAAAATATTAAATAAAAAATTACAAAATCGTACAAAATGCTGTCAAATTATATTATAGTTATCACACTTTCAAATACAACTGCCGTCGCGACGTTCCCTCTGATAGACACACATATTGTACTTAAATTAATTTTGCAAGAATGTGTTAAAAGAGGAACCGTAACGACGAAAGAGGGCCAATAAAAGTTTTATTGCAATATATATTTTAACATATTAAACAAATCTTAGATAGATTTCAATTTTAGTGAAATAATACTTATTTACTTACTGATTATAAGTAAAATTTATTAAAAAATCTATTTAGAACCTTTTATTTAAATTAAATATAATGATACCAGTAACATTCATTTTGCGCAAAAAATATATATTACATTTTTAGTAAATTTAACTTTCAATATGTTACGTTCATTATTGTAATACAGTAAAATGACATTATTGTATTAAACAGTATGCATATATAATTTATAAAGAAATATTTTAAATTCATAATATTAAATGCATATTTTAAATTATATAAATAATGTTAAATGACATGTGACAAATTAATTGAAGTAAAAAAATGTTACTGTTATAATTCCAGTGCAAATTGCATTAATATCATGAATGACCTAACAGATTTTTAAAAACATTTCTTAGTTGGAAATCAGTAAGTAAATAAATATCAATCAACACATTTATTAATAATATATAAATATATTTAAGCAAAATTGGCATATACTAATAGCTGCTCAAGTATCACTCAGATCATCATTATGCATGTTAATACTTGTGCATTGTCAATATTTTTTAACTTGGAATATTTGTTAACAATATTATTTAAGTTTTTAGCAAACATATGAACTTTTTTATTTTCTGAAATTAAACATCTATTCTATTAAAAAGGAATGTAGAATTAACTGCTGATAAACTTCATTGAGCTATTTAGGATATATCAATTTATTTTGGCCTCGGGTTTTCTATTGCATAAATTAATTAGTAAATAAGAATCAGCCATATTGTGGCACTCTGCATAGTTCATTCACATATAATTTCCTAACTTTATTGCTTTTCATAAGACCGATTTATACATAACAAACAAACAACCGCAGCCCTCGGGGACTAGGGTTATAACACTCATAATGTATACATTGCATTAAATAAACATAATTATATTCATATTCAACATATTAGGCAATTTTAAACATAGATTTGTAACAATGTCTCTTTTGATAGATGTGCAAGAATGTGAAAGTTAATTAAAGTGAACAGGTATGCAAGTTTAGTTCTATTACTTCATATAGTAATATGTCCAGTCAGCAAAACTCCGGCTGACATCTCAGCGCTCGAATTAAACAACAATATCTATCTGAATGAATAATTCACTAAATCCTAATATAATTATCTGTATCTCTCGTAAACTATGGGCTGCAAAATAATTTGAATGCATCTCTAGCTTCCTTAAACTTAGCCTAGCTAGATAATCTTATTTACAGTCACTAACGATAATTGTTCAAATGTTTAATGCCACGACTCGCGGTCAGTCCACGACGTCGTCGAGGTAAGTCTGCAGAGCGTGCGCGGCGTGCGCGCCGTGCGCCGGCAGCCCGTGCGCGTGCACTGCGTGCGACACGTGCGCGCTCAGCGACTCGAAGCTCACGCTCTGCTCCACGAACGTGTTGTGCACCTGGCTGGGAGGCTCCACGCGGAACTGGCCCAGCGTCCAGGGGTCGCCGGGCCAGGGCGCAGGTGCGGGAGCGGGAGCAGGCGGTGGCGTGTTCAGCATCTGCGGCGTGGCCTCCGCGCCGAATGGCGACCCGCCCCACACTAGCGACTCGATGCCGGCTGTGGGCGTGCTCATGTGGTTGAATCCCCAAGAGCTGGTGGCCTCGGGCGCCTTAGGCAGCGCGCGCCCGTACGCGTCCTGAGCACCGGCCCGCGCGGGGCTGGGCAGGTGGCTAGGGCGCGGCGAGTAGGGGCTGTGATGCTGCTGGCGTGACATGGGGCTGTACTGGCCGGTCGTGGGCGTCTTGCCGGGGGTGCCCCTGAGGCTGTCACACTTGACTCCGAGGCCGGGGTCGGGGCTCGCGTGCGTCGACGGATGCGGCGAGAAGGGCGCGTGATGTTTCGGCATCGGACTGTAATTGCCCGTATTCCACGCGCCAGCCTTTTGTAGGTCTTGTTTGACGATTTGGCTTGTGTCGGGACTTGGTTGAGCCGAGTATGGACTAGGTTGTGACGAGTATGGACTCGGCTGGGTGGAGTACGGGCTTGGCTGTGTAGAATAGGGACTTGGTTGAGCTGGACTCGGTTGTGCCGAATAGGGACTTCTTTGAGATGAGAATTGATTATCCTGCCTAGGCATTGGACTGTAGCTCCCATAATTCCAATTATTAGTATTCTTTTTGTCCTGTTCTTTGTGTTTCATAGCTAAAGTTTCTGGGCTAGGTTTATTTTCTAATGAAGTTGTCGGACTGCATTGTTCGATAACTTTACCGTGCCTAATTTTAGATTGACTTTCGAGTCTGTTCAGAGGACTCGCTTCGGACTTATGGGAAGGTGTCCCCTTAAACTGTCCTAAATTCCAAGAGTGATTACTTTTAACAGATTCTGGTTGAACATCGGGACTACTTGGTACCTGACTGTCAGGTTTTTGGACGGGACTGAAGTGTGGACTCCCCATATCAGTCTTGACGGAATCCGATCTAGGTGTAGAGGAAGAGTCTGGTTTTAATTGAGCAAGTGGACTTGATAGAGTAGGGGTATTTGAGCCTTTTGGAAGTTGTGTGTTTTCAGTATTAACAAGAGAATTATCTAAAGTATTTCTACATTGTTCAAAGATTTTACTACTAGGAGAGTACTTTTTATTTGTGTCATTGGAAGAACGTTTGTCTGTCAAACTCGTGCCCACATCAGATACACTTTTTGGTTCCTGAAAAACTCCTTGGGAAGACTTGTCTGGAGATTTTATTGTATTGCTACCTGAACTTATGGGAACGTCGCTTTTATTGGACTCGTTTGTGCCATCGACTTTAACTTCAGTCTCTACTTTTGACTTTTTCTTTTTTGATTCATCAGACTTACTTTCTTTGAGTTTATTTTTTTCTGGATCTAGACTATCTTTCAGGTCCTGGAGTTCTTTTCCTGTATACAGACGTTTCATACCCCGGGGTAAAGCTCGACACGAGCTAAGATTCAACGATTCTATGTGAGGACATTTTAATAGAACTTTTTTAACAGCATCATATGAAACAGACGATCCACATAGGTTGAGTATTCTGAAAGAGAGAGCCACAATATAATATAATTTAATAGTAATGGTTTACATTTAATTTAATAAGATAATAAAATTATTTGTGACATTCTAAGTACATGTTGTATTATATTCTATTTTACCTTAATTTGCTGTTTGGTGAATCTGCAAGTGCTGAGACCGCGTCGTGCAAAACTTTAGCGGCGGAGGCCCAAGACAAGTCCAATTCTAGTAAACTATGAGACCATTTCTCGCATATCAGTTCAAGGCACGCATTGGTCTGCCGAAGTACGTTGCAGCCTAAACAAATTTTGATTTTAGCCTTTGGATAATAAATAGAGAAAAAAAAAACAATTTTTAAGACAATGCGTGGTGAGTGGTGGAACTTAACGCCGTGCTTTATCGCGTTACCAAAGCGAGAAATTCAAAATAATATCGACAACACATGCACGTTAAGGTTTTATTTTTTTTATTTTATTTTTTTGTCTTGTAGTAACATAGGATTGTTTTTGTGAAAGACGGACAAACATATATCGCTATTGCTACTCTGGTCCACGATGTTCTAAGTAAAATGATTGATATTGTGTAAGAACACTATTTATTTCTCTAGTGTATACTTGCAACTATTGAAATATATTGCGAGAAAATATACGAAGTAGTAAATCAATATTTACTACTTCGTTTCGGATGCCAATGTATATTTTTTGATGTCCGTCAAGAGTAAGCTCGCATACCGCCTAAAAACAAATGCTGCAGGTCCCAAGCGGGCACGCGCACGAGTCCCGAGTCGGTGAGGCGTTGCAGACCGCGCAGGTCGAGCAGGCGCAAGCGCGTGGCGGCGCGCACCAGCCGCGCCAGCGCCTCGTCGCCCAGCCGGTACTCGCCCACCGCCGCGCGCTCCTCCGCCGCGCTGCACGCTATCGACACCTCCTCGAGCTGCGACCACCCGCACGCTGACATCTGTTGCAAAACGTTCGTTGGGCAATAGACAATTAATACTAAAGTTCTTACAATTTTTCGTTTGCTTAAATAATTTTCGCTTGTTTTCATTTATAGTATACAGGGTGGAATTGTCAG
>FAPJ01001475.1:0-17123 GCA_001485985.1 Heliconius ethilla aerotome | reverse complement strand
AACGGAGTGTCTTGACACTTAGTTCCCTCTGCCTACCCTGCTGTGTGCGGGATACAGCGTGAAGCTGACTGACTTTACTTCCTTATTTTTTATAATTTTCAGATACCCTTCATCAGGCGATCGGACTATTAAATGGATAAAAAGTAGCAATGATACTTTAAACTTTTTGCAGCTCGATAATGAAATTAAGATGATTCCTCTACCAAATAGAGAGCGGTTCTTATTTTGGGATCAAATTTTTAATCAGAGCAATGTATATTAACACAATGTTTTATTCAAATTTGTAAGTGTTAACTATTTAAATTTAAATTTTAAAAGAAGCAATTTCATATAAGAATTTTTATATTAGGAAAGGCAAAATAGAAAGGACCTTTCCTTTAACCACTCACCACTTATAGACTCAGCATCGGAAACATAAGTGGGCGTAATTTTCTATATAAACAAATATTACTTTTTAAGCTTTAATATTAAATAGCATTGACACCTATAATTTTATATACCTACATATTATCTTAACTTAGCACATTTTCCATATTAATTGCCTATCAGGGCAAGCTAATAAAATCTAGAGTAAGGAAATTTATGCTTTCTCACTTTTCTAACATTTTAGGGACGTGGCGTTTTTGTTCGCAAATTCAAAGGCATATATTATGTGAGCAGAAACGTAAAAACTGAAGAAACAATACATCTTTAATTAATAGCCAGATTAATTGTAAAATATGTTATATGTAACTACATACATGGAAAGGTGAAGTCCATTATTATAAATAATAAATATATTTAATAATAATAAAAGTTTTCTTTATTCATTATTCTTCTTGAAGGTTTACATAAAAAATTTACGCATGCACAAACCGATTGGGTGGCATATGTCGGTCGGGTGGCGGTGTCGGCTCTACATCCATGGGTGGTGGACTTGGTAACTCCGAAAGTCTCTTGGTCAGCCATATCAATACGTAAACCAATATCCCCATACTTGATAACCTGTTAATGTCAATATTTTTTTATTTATATAAATTTTGTGTACATCTACTTCGTAGTATTGTTTCACTTTACTGGTGGACATAAATCAGAGATTCCAATTTCCAACATTTTAGAAAGGTTCATAATTTACAAAGAGAACATATATGTTGGTAGGTATATATATATGTTTTCTAAATAAATATTTTTCTTTTCGAAGTGTAGAATAACACTTTGAATACATTAAAAATATATTTTTACTTTTTACGTGTGGGTCCCCCACTCTGGGGAATATTTCATATTAAAATTATTTTCATTTCTTTGCTCTGACCTATCCAGAGCAAAGAAACAGCACAGCGTTGGAGACCGCCCACCGCACACGCATGGACTCAAAATTGGCTAACAAGTGTATGAAGCAAAAAATATGCACGGCGTTATGTTGCGTAGGAATGTTCTTATTTTTCTTTATTTATGGCATTCTAATCGTGAGGGTTCCAAGTAGAATATGTTAAAAAAATGTCTTACCATCGTAGTAATAAATAAGATAACTATGCTCGAACCACTGCCTAAACCTAACGCACCAAAAACTTATATGAAATTATTATACTTAATAGAAATCAACTTTAGGTCTGTCTGTAGTACCTAAGTAATGCCAGAAAAACGCAATTTATTAATTTGGATTGTATTATTGAAATATAACTTACATGCCCAGCATCGTATTATTATTGAAGCGAGTAGTTGTTTCAGTTATACCAGCTATAATAACAGAAATTCAATCGCTGCATCAATTGTTTATTGAATGAGATACAATACAACAACACAAACATCTATGATGAACAATGCATGATTGATATGAGACATTAATTAAAGATTTCATTTTGTAATATAAATAAGAAATAAGGAAGAAGATAGGCAGAGGAGCCTAATGTTACACTCTATACCCCACTTTCTGCCCAACTTATAGAGAAATCCGCACATCCACCTCAGCATCTTCATTTCCGTGACGTGAAGCTCCTGAGTGTGCCGAGATAGTGCTGGCCAACATTCGCTGCCGTATAAAAGAACCGGTCGGACGATGAACCTTGCGTTTGGAAGGTATCCTACGATCGCAGACCACCTCCCGCCATTTGGTCCAGGCAGCCCTTATAAGGAAATGAGCAGTCTTTTAAAGTTGCAAAAATAATGTAGTACTTTTTTTTACAGTACAGTCGGTTAAAGTTGGGTGTAGTAAATATTTTGAATTTAATGTTTGGCAAAAACACATTTTATTGAAAACTGATGCAGGTATGTTTCAATCTTAAACTATAATTTACAGAAGGGTTAGTCATGATTACATTACAGATAAAAAATTGAGGAATATTTACTAAAATTGAGCAATATTTACAGTATTAGGGCTATTTTACGGATATTTTTTAAAATGAATTTAATATGAAAAATACATGACAATATTTTTTTTCAAATTTTTGTTATAACTGTCACGACTTGGTCTATCACCTGTTTTCGTCGATTCCTGTATATACTTATGTATGTGTGTGTAAAAGTAGCTCTGATAGTTAAATTATGTATATGATTAGGATATGTAAATACAATCTCTTGTTCTAATCTTTAGGCATCATTTAGCCTTAGTTTTAGAGTATATATATAAAAAAAATATGTTATAATATTAAGGTTTACATAACCGTAAACCTTAAGTAATATATTTTTGGAGTTTGAAATTATAAGAAGAGTACACAAGTTTTTGTTTTGTCATGAAACAACCTAAGCTTGCTACAAATTAAGAACAATTGTTATACTATTTAATAACCCAAATGCTCTTTATAGTAAGTAAAAAGGAAATGACTAGTTGAAAAAAATATTTTTTTTTAGTCATTCCATGACATAAAAATACAATTTTTTCAATTGTTGATGTATAATGTTGTTTTTATTAAGTTTCTGTACATACACAATAATAGCTTTTATACCTTTTTATAAATATATTTTATTTGTGTTATAAATTTATAATTATTGTTTTAGTATTAACGTAATTGGCTTTCTATTTATTTAAAGTACGGTCAGAAGAAAAGAAAACAATATATCATTATTGAAAACATTAAACAAGTTATTTATTTAAAACGGGGGAAGTATTACAGGATTATGAGTAAAAAATAAAAAAGACGTGAATTTCGGTTATGTTGCTTTTTACTATCAATTTTGGATGTATGTGTACAAGTATGAATTCGAGGAAAACAAAGGAATATGTAATGTTTTATAATATATATTCTACATCGCAGTATTCGTTACGAACAAACATTACTTATTTTACTTCCGTTATATTACTACTCATTCATATTTTTTTTCGCTCGCTCATTCGCATAAGATATCGTGAGAGCATGTTTATTCAATACAAGTGACGAAACAAGACTATCTATATAGATCCAATCGAATTAAATAAATCATACCAGCTACGGTCCTCTCGCTCCGCAATGCCCACCGACCGTACAGACGCGGGGCGCGCGTCCCCTCGCGGGCCCTTACGGATGCGCGGAAATAAGAATATACACTGCGTATCGTAAAATCGGTGAAAAAGTTGCGATAAAAACCTAAAATCCACATACTGAAAATCTAAAAATATATTATAATAGATTTCGAATGTCTATACATAGATGAGTTCACTACGCGCTTATAACGAGCGTCGGGCGCGCCTTAATACAATATTAAATACGTTAAAACGAGAGGTCCGCGCGGAAATCAGACGAAAACCTTGGCCAGGCCGTCGGCGCCGGCGCTCGCGATGTATGGCCGCAGCGGATGGAAGGCCACGTCCAGGATGCTCTCGTCGAACTTCTTGCGGTGCGCCGTGATCTCCTGCACGCACGTCTTGGTGTCGAGGTTCCACAGACGCACGGAGCAATCGTGCGAGCCCGACAGCAGAAACAGGCCGTTGGGGTCCAGCGCCAGACCCGTGACGGCGTCCAGGTGCGCCACCATGGCGTGCGCGCAGCGGCCCGACACGGCATCCCAGAAGCGGATGTGGCGGTCCTCGTGCGCCGTAACCAGCAGCGGCAGCGTGGGGTGCGCGCGCACGCGCGTTGCGGCGCTGTCGCAGGCCACGCGCAGCGCGGCCGCGCCCGTCTCCAGGTCGAAGAGCAGCAGCGTGCCGTCGCGGTAGGCCACGGCGGCTCGCGCGGCCGCGTCCGCGAAGTCGGCGGCGGCAGGCGCCGCGCCCGCGCCCGCGTCGTCACGTAGCGTAGCCAGCAGTGGGCGGGGCGCGCGCGGCGCCCATAGACGCGCCGTGCCGTCGGCCGAGGCGGACAGCAGGCGGCCGTGCGCGCTGGCCAGCGACCACACGGCGTCTGTGTGGTCACGCAGCACGGGCCCCTGCGCGGCTGGGTCGTAAGGGTCGTAGGGGTCGGCAGCGGGCGGCGGCAGGTTCCATACGCGGATAGTGCCGTCCAGGCCGCCCGAGAAGCATTCCTCGGAGCGCGGTACGCCCATGGCCAGGCACAGCACGGGCGCAGTGTGCGCGCGGAACGTGTACAGCGGTTCCACGTCGAGGCCGGCCGATTTCTTGGCGGGCACGGTGCGCTGGAGGTTCCACAGCTTCAGCGTGTGATCCTCGGAGGCGGTCACAAGCGCCGCCTCGGTCGGATGGAACGCCAAAGCTCGTACCTGTGCAATGCAGTATTTTAAGATAACAGTATATACATTTTAATTTTTCTAATTTTCTCTTTACTACAAAAAAATAAATATTTACCATGAATAGTAATTTTGTACATAATTTTTTAAATCAAATTAGGTCAACACTCTCAAATATAATTAAAATAAAAATGGTAACATACTCCATCAAAGTGTGAGCGGAGAGTGTACTTCGCGTTCCATGTCTTCCTGAAGGACTCCTTGCTGGCGCTGGCCACATCGTAGCCCTCGGACTCGTTGCTGACGGTGAGCTGCGCGAGCTCGCCCAGCGCGAGTGGCTTGTCGTCTGCCTCGCCTCCGCCCGCACCCGCGCCCGCTCCCGCTCCTCCTCCAGGATACTTTACTGTAAATTAATTTATATGGATATCAAGGGGCGAGGAATGAATTGTTTTTATTTCTACTCACTATAATATCAAGACAAAGCGCGGCGTTCAAGCAGTGCGCGTTGAGTGTGTCAATATGGTGACGATATAGTTAACACTAACACGTTTGTAAAGTTACATCGAAATCGGAAAGCCAAAACGTAATAGTAATAGGAAGAGGTAAAAGTAAAAGAGTGCGAGTGTAAACGCGACAGATTATGGATGCAATCCCCACTCAAAGAAATTAAATCTATATCTATACTTATAATAAAATCGTAAGAGGGTTGGTGTCTGTACTTGGAAGATATTTAAAAAAAAATGTAATTGGGAACCTTTGTTAACGTAATAAAACCCAAAACAATTATTTTTTGTCTGTTTGTCCGTTTGTATGTGCGTTTATTATCGCTAATCTCAGAATCAACTTAACCGATTTAGAACGGTTTTCACTATTGGATTCTGAGAAGCTTCCGAAAACATTGCCGTAACAGTTATTTTATACAACTGTTTTACTGAATTGACTGAATATTAAGTTTTCAATTTCTTTATTAATATTTCTATTTCAAACGGGCTTAGCCCGCACGGGCCCACTAGTTTAAACTATGTATGCGGGATTGGAAGCCCTATCTCTGCCTACCCCTGCTGTATGAGGGATACACCATGAAGCTTAAAAAATCTAATAATAACAATATAACGCTATGTTACCGCCGACTGGATATTCGTCTCCCTGACCGCCTCCGTCAGCTTCACTGGCTGTTAGCAAGTTTAACTCATTTAGTACCTCTTCCGCTTCATGGTCGACTTCCTCGCCTTAAACAAATGTTTTATTATTATAGACTTGCCTAAATCAAAAGACAGCAATTTTAGAATCCTATTAGGAAAAACATTCGTATTGATATTAAAATAATTAATAACTCATTAGAAGTTTAGGATTAATACTTAAAAAAAAATTGTAGCAAAAACTATTCAACATAAAATGTCTCAAAATCGAAAAGATAGCTGAAAACAAAGAGTTCTGACTCTATACGAGGTCTGCTATACGAAGGATAAAATGTGATGCTGAGAAAATGCTACATAAAAGCCATTTTCCTTCTCACAATGTAAATATCACCAATAATATTGTAATTTATCGATACTTTGTGAACCGACAGTAGTAGTTCGTGAAGTACAGTACAGTAGGCTAAATATAAATAGCAAAAAATATCATTTATGTACTAACGAAACCGCAGCTACAGATAAGGCAATTTGTAAGTGCAGAGAGAAAGAGAGAGAGAGAAACTTAACTTTAAAATAACTAACCTAATCGAATCTACACTTAAATATCGAGATATCAGATTCTTAATTGTTTATATTCAGAATTTTCGTATACTTAAAAGAAAATTCTTAATACAACATACTTTATATCACACAATAAATAAAGTTTCATTCTATTGACACCTTTTTAGTGTCTTAGTTCTGTGGTCACGACACCCTACTGGTCGGTTTTGCTGTAAAAGCGACCAATCTGGACGCCGGAAGCAGGCGCTTAAAAGTGTGCAATGTATCGATAGATTACAATATCGCGAATAAAAATCATGAACTAACGGTATTTAAAATCTTACGGTGACATACACACCTTGTTTGCCTGCAGTGTGATGCATTTGTTTCGCTTCTAAATCGTCTATTTCGTCCATGTCCATTTCTTGATTGGCGAGAAACTCGAAATTAGCAAACACAGCGGCCGTCTCTTGAACCGACAGGCCCTCGTCGCTATATCCGCTTCCTTGGGAAACACCAGCTTTGCGTTGGTCTTTACCTGAAATAAAACAAATCACTATTAATCTCATTTAAGAAGTTTAGTTTTTTACTTTTTATCATAATTACAAAATATATTTATGTATAAATGCCATGTAAAGTAATTATAGTGTTTTTGTCATCACCACTTTAAATGAAACCACTGTCCTAACTATTTAATAAAATCCTAATACAATAAAAACAAAAGAGACTATGCCAAAAATGAAAATGATTTTTTTTTTTAAATAATTAATAAAATTATCGTTGTAAAACAAAACGCCATTTGTGAAGAATGACGCACACAGACACAAACCTGTCGCACACGCTTCATTCACGAAATCGAGTCGTAGGTATCGGCGGTGAAGTTGAACGATGTTTAGATTCATTATAGAAAATAAGAACATGCGTAAAATAGAACTAGAGATATCCCTTTCTCATTCTGGTATGTTCTTTGTGAATGAAATATGGCAAATAGGCAATTTTTTAATAGTATTTTTGTAGTAGTAGGTGTTTACGTTATTGGTATCTATTCGTCACTCCGTAACACGAGTACAGTATGGATAAAAATCGTAAAATTAAAAAAAAATACTACGTCTAAACTGTTGGCTCCTTCCACTATCACCGTGAAACCGGTGTACCCCACTTAATAGCCTTAGTTGACCACACTGGTGTTGCGGCCGAGACATTACGCTGCTTTGTGGGGGCCCATCTATAGAGAATCATCGTCCATCAACTATTCAACTTGAGATTTTTAAAAATAGCCTCATCACAGTATTCAGGCTATTAATTCCATTCCATAATGCAAAATCCTATCTTAGATTTCACATTTTACATAGTTCCTACGCATAAATCGGCGACCATCTCTGGGTACTCAGAAATGGGTGCTGGTTAACGCGACTCTAAGGGTCTTTTATATGTTGGGCCCGTGTCCCTATTGCATTCCAGCAAAATGATCGAGTTACTTCGAACCTGAAGTTTTTAAGGAAACAGCAAAATAATTATAATATTGAGAAAAAGGGTACAAACCAAATATCTGTAGTGTTAATAGTGTTTAAATAAATTTCATAAAGTATAAAATAATAAACACAAAGTAGTTTCTTTTTAATATTTCAGCATCAAAATATATTGTTGATTGTGCCAATCAAACACTATATTCACACTGTAGAAGGGGCTGTTTACAGCTCACATTACTAATGTTCTATCAACCATGTTATACAGGTCCTAAGATATTTTTTACTACTGATGTAGTTGAAATTGATGAATATGTAATTAAAAATTTACATCATTACTTTTATAAATATAAATAAGATTAAATAACATATTAGAATATTGTATTATACATTTATGCACTCTAATTCAAACATGTATATTTTAATCAGCTCCTGTGTGATATTTTTCAAATTCTTGTTTGTTTATGTGTTATTGATTACTACTTTCAATTGGCACTTTCAAGTGAAAGACCTATACACTCCTGTGTCACTCTAAAAAAAGCTTGAGTTCCCTACATTGTACACCAATACCTACTATTGTTATATTGGTTAAGTTTCTCTTAACTTCTACATTCAAGGGTTTCTAGTAAATATCTCTAATAGAGATAAGTTATTTATTGTACAATTATTTTACTGTTATGCTATATTTTCTATACTTTCTTCTATGGTACATAAATAAATGAAAAAAGAAAGTAAGTATATAAATTATTTGCATATTTCCATATAATATATGACATTAAAATATTATCACTTACAAAAAATAAATAAATAAATGGTAGTTATTTTATAAACTTGTTTAACTGTTTTTATCACATTGAAGAAGAAATAAATGTTTTTCATTGTCAAGTTGCATAGATTTTTACATAACACTTATACATAAATATATATTCTACAATAATATATTAATAACCTATATAATTCTCAATTATTAGCAAAAAAATAAGAATAGAGGTGGTTCTTGTACAGCAGCACTAATTCTGACTATAAAAGTAATAGTTGTGGGTTCAATGCCCATTTAGGAGAATTAATTAATTTCATTTCCAAATTCTGATAACAAGATATCAATGAAAAAACAACATGCAATGTCTCGAAAACTGGAAAGGTGCCCACCTTGTCTTAACAAAAGGTTTTCTCTATTTACCCTGCTATATGCAGGATACAGCATAAATTTAAAAGGTTGTTGTGTAATTGAAATAAATTAACATACCATAATCATACATCTTGCGACTTAAAGCAGTATTCATAGAATAGTGCTGTTGTTTTTCACAATTCCTATAATTAGAGTCATCACCTTGTTCTTCATTATTTAGTCCCAGTAGAGTTCTTACTTTATTTGAACGCACATCAAGTATAGTATCTGTGTAGCCTATTTCCTGTTAAAAGCAAAAAAATATGTTATTTCTTCTTCGTTCTGTTCTATATACAATCTCACTATCATACTAAATTAAATTTTAACAATAAAGTGCTCAGATGATCTTCACACTCCATTTTTCACTTCCTTCTCATTTTGGAAATATTGTATGTTAACTAGCACAATCCATCTCTTCAAAGTGCCACAATTATTGCATTTCCAGTCACACTTCCCTATCTACGACATGCAAAAAAAATTTTATCTATACCTGCAAATATTGCTTTATAAGTTGGCGGCCCTGTTTCCATTGAGCTCGTTCAGCCGGCTCTGGTTCTTGTGGTGGTTCATCAGGAGGGGGGCGCATATCACCCTGCTGTAGTTCTACACCATACTTAAGCTTATGAAATTTTGCTCTTTCTTGTTTCAATGCATATTCCAGCATTTTAATCCGCCTCACCAGATCATTTTTTAGATTTTCTTGACCCTTTCTCTCCCCTTGGAGGAAAGCTATTTTTGCCTATTAATTAATTGTTTAATAATTAGAAAAAAAATTGTTACAAAAAATTAAAAACACCTTCCTTAGATTTAACAACTGTAAAAACATTTTTGCATACACATACATCACTATCTGGTTTACTTATGATACAAATGCTTATTTTAAGATGAAGATTGGTTTTAACAAATCTATCATAATCACAGATCTAAAATTTTTTTTTTAAATAAGCCCTGCATTGATTCTTATTGGTAGATGTTACTTTAAATTCTTGTACTCCATTAATTTATATATTTTGGTTTTGTTTATATATTGATAAATTTTAATACTGAAATCTATCGTTAAGCACTGACTTTGATGAAGAGAGGACACATTAACCATGTGAAAATTAAAACATAATACTGCACATATACAAATTAAATTATCAGTAACATAATAAAGGGAAAAAGGATGTTAACACACCAATTCTAATGTACATCAGAAATAGGAAAACAACAGCATCCAGAAATAACTTAAAACATTTTTTCAATCTGCTCATATTTATTCATAAATAAATCATGAATAGTTTTTGCAATTTAATAGACTATTAAGACAGATTACCATAAAACAAAAGTAGCAAAGAATTTCAAAGAGTTAGGCTAGATTTATGAAAAATCTATGAGACATCACGAAATGTATTAACAATATTTTAAAAAATTGTCAATTACGATAAAATCTTACCTCAAATTCTGCTCTGTCCACCTCCCATTGTGATCTCTCGAGTTCGAATCTCGCCCATTCGTGTTGGATAAAATGCAAAACGCCCGGTATTGAATACTGGACACTTTGACTAGATTCTTCATTTTGTTTGTTATTTACACTAACTCCTATCTGAGATCCCACTTGCCCTCCGTTATGATGAGATACGGAGCTATCATCCATGGCTGTGGGGATTTTCATGACATGGCCACCATTACCGTACTTGTCACAGACCTATTAAGAACTATAACTTGAACTATACGAAATCATACACTAATATATCATTTTTAACTAAAATCTAACTAGTGTTCACGACGGCGACACCATCTAAAACTTTTTACCAAGGTAATCATGAATGAAAAATTATTGCATGACGGGATACAAAAGTCGAAACGACGTCCGTCCGCTGAACATTGCTTTTTAATTTTTTTATTGGATAAATGTTGCCCTTCTACCACTATTATCGACATACATAATATGTCTTAAAATTGTTTTATTACGAAAATAAAATGTTAAGGACAAATTAGTAACATATTATATTCTTAAAGTTATTTATATATTATATTTTTGTGATTAAGCAATTCTCAGAAATGTTGACAATATATTTAATTTAAAAAAAAGAGAATACACATTTTCTTTATATAATTTGGTCTGTAGATGCTTCATCGTCATACGTTAGCACTAACTTTTTTTTTTTTTAGTTTTTAATATTATATAAATTTTGTGCATGATTCATGATTTGGAATGAAAATTGTTTCATTCCAATAAAAATTTTTTTAGCTTCACGCTGCATCCCGCACAGAGCAGGGCAAGCAGAGAACCTACTGTTGTTTTTGATGCTCAACGGGCTTGCTCTAAACGCCATAAACTCAACTAAATTACGGTTACTAAATTATTTAATCAGTACTATACTTCAGGTTTACATATTTTGGGAATGGTGTTGATGATACAATAGGATTTGTTTGCAATATTCTATAAATAAAATACTATAAAAATTTCGCATGAAACATTTTTATTTTCATTGTCAGTATATTGATGATAGAACAAATACTTTTTTGTATCTTACAGTCATAGCATAGGAATGATATATGGCCTCTCTTGATGGATAGTATGAGACTTCTGTCATAACTATTTTAATATTATAATAATAATAAAACATATGGAATTTATATTCTAGTGAAATATGTGGACTTTTTAATTGGACTTCTTGGATTCTTTAGAAGGAGAACGCGATCTTGAACGGGACATAGATCTTCCCTTTGAGCGAGATCTAGAGCGGGAGCGGCTTCTTGAGCGGGATCCGGACCTCGGAGAGCGAGAACGTGTGCGACGACGGGACCTCGATCGGCTGAAAAAACATTTATACATTTTAATTGAATAGCAATATTAATTTAAAAACTTATATATAAAACGAAACGTTGCTGTTTTATATTGAATATTTTGTCAGTATCTGAAAAAATAATTTAAGCAAAAAAAATTACATCTAACTATTCTTAAGCAATAACATATGTAGCACTAGCTATACACTCATGACATTCCCTGGGTGGCTTTTGGTTTTTCTAAGAGATATTTTCAATCTCAGTAAATTACCTATTCTATACACGACAATACACAATTAGTGTGGAATAACACTTCAAAATATTTAAGATATTCATACATTAATAATCATAAGTTTTAACCTCTATTTGGCTTTCTTATTTTAGTGAATGATGTAAATTTCCTTTGTTAGGAATCACCTATGTAACATAGTAAGCCAACATACCAAATTTTTAAGAATCAAAATCAGATAAGATCACTTATCATCAGATGCTGATTGATTTATTTAAGTCATATTTAAAATATTGTTTTTAAAGGTATGATTGTAATTTACTTAGTGTCTCTTCTGTGTCTGACCGTATAAAGTAAGTTTTTATGTGACATGTAAGAATCTATTTCACTCTTATATTTCAAAACTTAAAAATATCCAGTCTGCTTTGCCTTGAACAGAAATATGGGATAATAATGTGTAACTCACTGAGTGCACGCAGTGATTACAATAGACGTGACGTGACGTGACGCGGCGCGACGCGCAGAATGAATGTTACACTCAATGTACTTGTCGTTAAGCGAAGTGTGCACGTAGGTTGTTACGTTGTTCAGACGTTACAGATGCTGCCAACATTATTGAAGTACACGGCGCGAATCTACGTAGCGCAGACTACAAGAAGTGCAGACACTGAAGAGTTCATTCTCGGCGCACAGGCCAATGATAACCTATAACATAGTTATCATTGGTTTACGTTCATTGAAAACCATGGAATGGAATCTTTATCTTGAGTTACCATTCTTTTAAAAAACATACCTTATATATTTTTTACCTATTTAGTGTAAAACTGTGTGAAAATTATAGAGATCAATAATTTTCTCTAAAAGATTCCATACCAGCAAAATATTTATATATTGAGTAAATACGTGATATTTTTTCACCTTCGACGACGGCGACGTGTACAGTCTCTCGCATAGTGCCCACGATCACCACAATCGTAGCAACGGTCGTCGTAAGGCCGAGGTGGTAGCCGAGAACGGGGCGGTGGTCCACGTCCACCGTAACCACGGCCTCCGTTGGACATTTCAACGCGAGCCCGACGGCCGCATATTGTTCGCCCATCTAAGCCCCGTATCTGATACACAAATTTAATATTATGTCTATACATAAATTTTGTAGAAAATGGAAATTATTTATAGGTACTTACGGCATCTTCAGCGTCACGAGGATCTTCGAATTCAACGAAAGCAAAACCAGGAGGATTTCTAGCTACCCAAACATTTCTCAGAGGCCCGTAATAAGAAAATGCATCTTCTAATTCAGGCTTGCTAGCATTGTTACCGAGATCACCCACGTAGATCTTACAGTCTCCGTAACGCGACATGTTAGCTATAAAAGGAAAGATAATTTAATATATTCGTAATTATAAAAACACACAGGTTAACACACGTTGGTTAGAAAAATATCGAAACTTACATTATAAATTCGGTAATTTTTAATAGATATTACACCATTTGTCTTAATTCTATATGTAAGTGAATAAGGGAACTGTAACTACCACAGTAATTAATATATTACTTTTATTAACAAGTAACAATAACTATTAAACACAAGCGTCACCAAATACCGAAGCCGGATGCGAAACAAAATGGCGGCAAGAGCAAGCAAGCTACTTGGATTTTGGTGCGCATCGACCGGTCGGAAAAAATGTTGCTAGCATTAAGTTTACTTTTTATAAAAGTATATCGATGGAAAGGTTCATAAATACAGTATTATACTACAAAATAACAGATTCATTAAACTTGAATTGAAGATTTTTTTATAATAAACTATTATATTTTATAACAAACTATCATCATTGTTGAATGTGTCATGTTTCATAATTATTTGAGTGTCGAGTCAACAGCAACATAATTTTATTTGAACACGAGCGACCCGTTAGCAACTTCGCCCGCTGGAATTACATAATTATTATCTTCTAATCTGTATTACTCCGTATTCTTTCGTTTCCCAATAACAATATCATCTAAAAAAAATAATCTATACGTATATTGAAAAGTAAATTTTCCTGGAACCTGGAAGACCGTTACAGAGCAAAGAAATTAAATATTTCATTTCCTCAAATGGGAATAGAACCTACACAATGTTATATTTGCAGTCACACGCTTGTGTGTACGCTACGATTGTTCTTTAATTTTTAAAAATTCTGCTGTTTTGGACTGAAAAAAATTTCAGTCAAAAATAGGAGCGTAAATAAATATTAGAAGCTACTGATAAATTGTTTATTCAACACATTTTAAATTACATATAAAAAGGGCTACTTTAATTTTTTTTGTGAGCTTCTTAAACATATATAATTCTAGTTTTGGGGTTTACTGCATTAATAAAACATTTCTTTGAATTTATATAATTTTTGTTAACTAATTTACCATTGAGATCAAGTAGATTATCTATGTCTACAAAATTACAATCATTCTGATACACATATCAAAGTAATAATATATTTTTTAACAGATATACATACAAAATGTAATAATACTTACAGACGTAAATATAAAAATAACTCCAATTTAATAATCTCGCTTAAATAATCTGTAACTTACACATTTTTATATCTTATATGATATACATTAAAGCAATGTTTTTAAATTTTATATAAAACAATAATTGTTTTGATTACCCTAATATTAAGAATATAATATATTTCTATATTTACATACCAAAACTATTTGGTAAATAAAATATTCTAATAAATATAAATAAATGGTAGATGACAATTTACATATAATAATAAAAAGTATTTATTTTTTTAGTAAAATTATACATTCAATGTATGACGTTTACAGCTATTGGAATATGTATAATATTACATTTGTATAAACATATATTTAGTACAAATTAATAGTGTGTGTAAAAAAATAATCACTTATTGTGCATTAACTCAAACATCTTTTAAACTACTACAATTTATTATATATATTTAAATGTATACATGTGCTGATAAGATAAGAGGCTAAATAATATGGCATCCATTTAAAAATAGCTGTATGGCTCAAAATTAATGACCAAAATATTTTTATCGCTTTTTTGAAACTAGATTTCAGTTTAATTTTATGTGAAATTCAGTGTAAAATAAATGTTTCATGTTATTAATAATTAATTTATAAAAAATAAATGAAGATTTTCCATGACCATCATAAAATCACATGTCAAGAAATATTCATTTTGAAAAAACGTGTCATAAATTTGAATTTAGGCCCCTCACATACAAGATTACACTTATAAATTTATATATTGTCAAACAAATAGTAGTGAGTGTTACATGTATTTTTTCATTAACTGAATGTATTTTTATGCATTATTTAAAAAAATTAATGGCATTCTGCACATTCCTATTCTATATAAACTACAACTGTGCCAAATTTCATACTCTTACATACGCACAATTTTCGTAAAAAGACACATTATTTTTGCTTCATGTTTAAATATAAAGATATATGTAAACCTATACTTTTCATTTTGTAATATTATTTAGTAAATTATATATGGTTATGTATTTATATATATATATATATATATATAATATATATATATAATATATATATATAACTATTGGACATGTGCAATTGTGCAAATTGTATTTGACCTTTGCCTGGCATACAAATAAAATTATTATGTAAATTAATATTAACTATAAATTATGTTTGGCATAATTTTACTCATACAGTGATTAAAACCAATATAGTATACATTATATAAATTATCACTCAAAACATATTTACTGAAGATCTTAATTTAAGATATAAATTAATAATATAAAAAATTGTGTATAACACAATATGTAAGAGAAATCAACAATGTTAAAGTTAATACATTTGTACATTCGACCCATACTTGCATACTTTAAATTTACAAAATCAATAATCAAAATGCAATGTTACTATATGACGCTTTTCACTGTATAACATGAAACAACTATGAATGTAACATCCACACCTTGAACATGCGCACTGATGAAATGTACAGTACAAATATTTCATTACATTAAGTAATTATCAAAAAATATCACATTACAAAAGATGCATCAACATAGCATCCCAAACTTATCTCTTATTAATATTATATCCATATAATTAAGGTCGATAACCTTATATGGAATTAAAAATCTGCGTACTCATACATTGCTTTGGGGTCATCCATAAATTACGTCTTAATTTAGGAGCGAGGGAGGAAGCGGGTCGACGAAGTGCGACATTGTGTGATAAGAGGTGGGGACGAATTCTTCTATCACATATCAAAATATAATATGAAATTATTATTATACGAAAGGATTTAGCAGGGTAAGTATGGGAAAGCTGCACTGGTTTCTAATTAATTGTCTTTTAATATAACTGTATTGCTTAATATCTGAAATAGGGACGGGCAAATTTTTTCCTTACAGTGAGGGAGGCACAGTAAAGCCTATTAAGTAATATTTTTGCATTACATGTTGTTTATACTCTCATTCCTTCCAAATTGACATATAAAATACATTTCAATATTTTAAGGCATTGTTAGCCATGTTTTTTTATATGGTTTAGGTGGTTAGCAGTGACAACATGGGAGGACTCAAAAAGCCATGAAAGTCGTGTGACGTTAAATTTATGGAAGGGCCCCTTTTAAGCAAAAAGTATTCACAATATCAGTGAATACTTTTCATCAGTATATTTTCCATCCATAGTGATAATAACTAGTCTTTTTACTCACAAAATGACTAGCAGAGATTTAGGCCATGCTGTGCTCACTGGTTCACTATGGCAATGGGTGACGTTGTCTTCTCCGCTGGTAATGAAGCTGTGTTTCATGTTGGCTCAGATCTGTTTGTGTTTCATGTACATTTTTATCAGGTTTCACAAAGTGTGCATTTACAGGATACTTCAAGGCTGTCCTTAGCTGTTCATTGTGTTCCTCTAAAGAGTTAGTAGCATAATGTAGCACAAGTTCATTCAATGTTCTGAAAAAAAAAAGAAATTCATTAAAATTTTCATCTTATACAAATATTTGCAGTGGAGTATTGATATGTAATTTATAAAAATTATCCTACTTGGAAACCCTTGTTTAATATATTATGTACTTTTTTCAGATAATTAGAGGCCAGGCCAGGCCCTTCAATGTCCAAATACTTGTAGTGCATTTTAATGACTGAGCTTCACGCTGTATCCCGCTGTAACATTGCGTGTTGAGTGGCGGTACTCAAGATCGAACCCACACCGATAGTGTT
>FAPJ01001471.1:17990-30932 GCA_001485985.1 Heliconius ethilla aerotome | reverse complement strand
TATTTTCATTTCTTTGTTCTGATGAAGAGACAAAGGGGGGCGATGAGTTCCTCCACTCAACACCAAATGCCTCCTACATCCGGTGGCAAGCGTGGGGAACAGAGTGTCTTAACACTAGGTTACCTCTACCTACCCTGCTTTCTGCAGGCAGTGGCGTAGCGAGCTTAACTCGTGCCCGGGACAAAATACTTTTACAGTACCCCCCAGGCGAACACAATATAATTTCATATCTATGCCTAAATAGTTTATAGTTTTAGTTTAGTTTGCAGACTATTTAGTGCCCCTTTATGAGCGGTGCCCGGCGATGTTGATCCCCCTTGCCCCCCTTACTATGCCACTGTCTGCAGGTTACAGCATGAAGCTGATTTAATTTTAATTAAGTTATACTTTTATTTAATGACATCTCTTTTCAGTCACTGTTACTGGTGCAATTGTAATGATGCTCTTAATTTTGTCGGAACTGCATACCTATATGTCCCGTAATATCTCGGAAGAGTTATTTGTTGATACATCCAGAGGACACAAGTTAAGAATCAATTTTGATATTATTGTACCAAGAATATCGTGCGATTGTAAGTCAAAAAATATTCTTCTTTTTCTCCAATGACAATATATTATATTATTAAAATTGAAAATTATAATTCTTTAAAAAATGTCAACTGTTGAAAATAAACATCATAACAAAATTGCAGATTTAGTATTAGATGCTATGGATTCATCAGGAGAACAACATTTACAAATGGACCACAATATCCATAAGAGACGATTAGACCTAAATGGTGTTCCAATTGAGGAATCTAAAATAGAAGAAATGACCATGTCTTCAACTGTTAGTTTATTTTTCTTTATATTAATTAAAAGCCAATAAAGATTTATTTTAAAACTAATATATCTAACACCATCAAATTATGTAGGCAGGGGTGTACCTACCTAGTGCTAAGGTACTCATTAAGTGCCCCTGGGCCACAACAGCCTCAATGTGTTAAGTTGTAGAATTCAATATTGTGTGTTGTCTGTCTTGTTACCAGCAGCCACATTTATGTTATATCTCAGATTTCATACTCAATATTTAACTATAATATACTGTTTTTAAATATTTGAAACTTCATATTGCAAAATATTTTATTTTATATTTACAAAATTTAACTTTTTAGGTGAAGCAAAATATTACTGAAGTTGCCAAAATAACATGTGGCAGTTGTTATGGTGCAGCATTTAATGAATCTCAGTAAGACATCATTAATCTTAAATACTTAATATGAATTGCTTGATATATTTATATATTTTTTATATATATATTTTTAGATTGAGGCACATGCATGCATCTATGATCACAACAGTTGTGGGTTTTACTCCTACCTAGGGGATACTTTCATTTTCTCTCTCTGGTAATGAATCAAAGTGCAGCATTGAGTTATGCCACTCAACATGCAATGCCCAGAAAAAACAATGAAAAATAATTCAAATATCTAAATGGAAATGGAGTGTCTTAACACTAGGTTTCCCGGATCCCTCTGCCTACTGGGACATATAGTGTGTAGCTAAAAAATGTATAACATTGTGTAGCAATTGACAATAGCTACTAAAATTCAATAATATATTATTATATTTATATATCCCTCAAATGCCTGGGAAATATGTGAAGATGTGCCTAATATATAAATATACTTTAAGTTAAATAGACATACATATAAATAAAATAATTCAATATTTAGTTACTATATATTATACTTATTATCTAATTATTTATTTAAAGGTGTTGTAATACTTGTGATGATATAAAAGAAGCGTATAGATTGAGACGTTGGGCGTTACCAGATTTAGCTACTATAGAACAATGTAAAGATGATAAATCATTAGAAAGGACCAACCTAGCTCTTAAAGAAGGATGTGAAATCTATGGTTATATGGAAGTTAATCGGGTAACAATACTATCATAAGTCTAATAATGTCAGATGTATCCTATACAATCTGAAAGTAAATGATATATAATATTAAAATTTTAGGTTGGTGGTAGTTTTCATATAGCTCCAGGCAAAAGCTTCACTATAAATCACGTCCATGTCCATGATGTCCAACCATTCTCATCATCTGTTTTTAATACAACCCATATAATTAAACACTTATCTTTTGGAACGGACATAAAAAGTGCCAATACATCTCCTTTAGATGGTGTTATGGGATTAGCCAAAGAAGGTGAGTTATAATATTTTTTCTATTTTAAATAGGTTAATCTAGAAATCAAAAGAACTACAAATTATTAACCTAAAAATTGAACTTTAATAGAAATAAACCAATATATCACTACATATTATGGAAGTTTTATATACAATTTGCTTTATAATAGTAATATCAACAACGAATACCAGTACCAATAGCCATAAAAGTGCCAAAGGTGCCTCCTCCCTGAAGCATAACTTTTCCTACAGAATGAACTAATTCTCGACCCCTTGCACCATATCTGAAAAGTAATACACAACAAATATAGTAATTAGGACCTAATATAAACAAAATATTACGAATTCTTAGGTAATCCATTGTTAACCTTAAAGCAGTAAAACCGCCGAATAAACCTCCGCTCGCCATGCCTACACAAAACCCTATCATAAATCCCATTTTCATTTTATCAAAACACGAAGGTCCTTGTGTTTGATATACACCTCCCGGAACTGGCATTGTATTTTCGTTTATTATAAAACTAATTAAATGCTTTTGCAGTAATACAATAACTATGTTTAATCTCAAATGTCAATGTCAGTTATCAGAAATGACATTTCACTTAAGTTTTCTCTATTCTGCGATATCGATGTCTTTGCCGTTACCAATATTATAAGTTAAAAAATTACATTGTACTTTTCAAGTTATATTTTTTGTTAACTCGTAAGTTACCTATCTTATATCTGTAAAAAAATGTGCGGATAAAATTATTTATAAACGAACGTCTTTTTTATTTGTAGCATTACGCGAAATAAATAGGCTAATACTCCAAGAACCAAACCAAGCCAGATCTTCGTTTTGTTATAAAATCTGAAAATGTCACTGCGTAAGTGCGCATACGCCCTACACCATTAACTACTAAGAGCTATAGATTTATAGCTTGCGCCATATAAAATTCTACTAGAAAGAAAAGAAGCCAAACAACCCAAGATATCTCACTTTTTCAAGCCAAACGGCAGCTAGATTTTAAACATAACTGAGATTAATATTCAATATGACAAAATATAGTATATCGAATTAATCTAAAAGCTCATATTTATTAGCGAATTCAATATTCGCGAACTCTTCGGAATGCATACTTCGCGAATATTGGAGGAGCAGTGTATTTTAATAACAGCCGTCGCAGCGAACGCCCATACCACAATTAGCATTCTCATAAACAGCCACATAGTGCTTAAAATTTTTTCAGGGACAGAGTACCCGTAGTCGTAGTAAACGCCAGTAGGGCTAACAGCATTAATCAATTCGAAAAGAAAGGAGGTCTAAACTGAGCTTTGCATTTTTGTGTGTTCAAAGTAACCTCCCTTGACTGGCCTAAACCGGTTAATCTACCACCAGCCTACACCTCAAGTACTGGTAGCAGCGTCAGTCCTCATATATTTAATTCTTAATATTTTATTTTTGTGTTCCATTTATTAAAATTGAAAGATAAAGTTAGCACTATCAACATACAAGATTGGAATAAAAATGAATGTGACCGAGCAGTAAAAAAAGAAATCATGAAAATAATTGTGTACACAATGCTGTTCTTGATTAACGGTAATATAGGGGATAATTATTAATAACTCAAATTCTCACTGCATCCCCGACATTTCTGGCGTAGAAGAATTGATATATATTTTTTATTGGTAATTTTAAATTAAAATATTTTTCTGGCTGTACTTATATAAAACAGTTCCTCACAAATACAAAGATCTCCTAGCCCGATCGACGTCCGAGGTTCCAGTCCCGCAGGGGTGCCCTCGCCGCCGTCGACATCCTCTCAAGCAGCCACATAGTGCTTGCAGATTTTTCAGGGTCAGAGTACCCTCTTCCCTGCCCACCCGGTGTCACTGTAAAAGCTTATTAGGACTAACGGAATTAACCTCAAGTTCGAAAAAAAAAGAAATGCAAAGCGCAGTTTAAGCCTCGTGAATAGTACTTATGGCCTAGATTCTCTAAAATAGATTACATTCTTATGGAAATCACACTATTCTAAAATGGTACAGAACTTTAAACCATTTGTAATTGAATTTATTTTCAGATGCTGTTATGTTTCAGTACTATTTAAAAATTGTTCCTACGATGTATATAAAGTTAGACAATTCTGTTCTGCACACAAATCAGTTTTCAGTAACAAGACATCAAAAATCTGTCTCAAATGTAAATACAGAATCAGGGATGCCAGGTGCATTCTTCAGTTATGAGCTGTCACCTTTAATGGTTAAATATACAGAAAAAGAAAGGTTTGTTAAAACTATTTATTAAAAAAAGAAAATAAGTAACAATGATCTACTTTATTTAACACTTTATTTAAATTATCATTATTAGGTATGCTTTCTAAAGTCCCTCTTCAATTGAAATATTAAATTATTTATATTTGGTTTTGCTGATATTATAAATAAATGTTTAAATTTTGTGTTTTATTTTAGGTCCATTGGCCATTTTGCAACAAATATCTGTGCTATTGTTGGTGGAGTGTTCACAGTAGCAGGTATATTTGATACTCTCTTGTATCATTCACTAAATGCTTTTCAAAATAAAGTTGTTTTAGGTAAAACAGGTTGATGTAATTTACAATGTTTTTAAAAATGTATTTAAGTCATCAATGCTGCATTTGGCATGGTTTTTACAAAATTCTAAATCTGTACCTTCAACTAGTGCATTCACTGGTATATAATTTTCTTTGCTGGGATCATATTGTGCTCTTCCTAAACTTATAAGAAATTGATGTCGTTGTTTTACTTTAAAATTTCTACATAACAACACGTTTGGATAATTTAATAATGTTTTATGGGATATTTTAATAACGTTATGCAGATAATTGAATCTCTCTAATAATGATTTTTGACCTGAAACAAAAAAAATGTTAATAATAAAAATGACTTGAATATAAAATATATATATTTTTAAATTTTCTGATTGCTTATTTCCCCTAAAACCTTGTATATCCTTTTTATAAATTTACAAAAAATATCAATGTATTTTAATAATTACTGTTGTTCTCATTTGTATCAACAATATACAAGTCAAATTATAAACTTAAAGTTACAAATAGTGCATACTTATTAACCACAATTTTGGCTTTATAAGGATTAACTGTTTTATTTCTTGATCATCAAATCCCATTTCTTCTTTTATTACAAATGTATTTGTATTTATATGATGTAAATTATATGTTATTATTTTTGGTTGTCTTGTTGATAATTGTCGCACTTCATTACCACATAAATTAAATTTTTGTTGGAAAAATCCTAAACGCCTATCAATCCTTAGAGAACTGAAACAAATAATTACATAAAGATAATGTAAATGCTCTAAAGATACAGTATGGCACCACCTCTTGTAGCTGCATAAAATAAGGCTTTCTGAACTTTTGCACATTGCAAACTCAGGAAGAAACTAATCGAAATTAATTAAATTTCTAAAACAAAATCTACATCCACAGCCAGCTCCAGGGCAGCCACAACTTGTCGACTATACTGTACAAATTTTTTTATATTTACACATTATCTACATTTACACACATTTTCTGTGAGGTACACAGAAAGAATATAGTGTACACCTACACTAATCATTACAAATATTATACAATTTTGTATATAATTACTTGTATATAATATTACATATTAGGCATTGATATAAGCAATTCAAGGATAAAGATTTATAATAAAAAAGTATGTTATGAATGATTTAAATAATGAGATGGAAATATATATAATGCCAATACCTGAACATTAACCAAAAAGGATTTTTTATTATTATTTGTTGAATTTCATTCATAGTAAACCGTTTTGATTTGAGATAGTTAATTCTAACTTGAAGATCTTCTAAAGGTTCACATAAAATAAGAGGATTTTTAGTTAGGAATTTTCCAGTATTGTCTAGACCCACATAATCTTTTAAAAAGTATATGTGACTCTTCATATCTCGTTCAAAATCTAATTTTAATATTTTCTTCACCACATATGGTCTTTTTTCAATTTTGCTCAGATTCACATTTAGGTGGAGTAGTTTTTGAAGTGTTTCAGAGTTATTAACATAGGCTGCAATATTAAATGATTCAGGAAAATAAGGCCTTATTTCTGACACATCATTTGATGATAGTGTTAATGGACTTTCGTTTTGTTTTCTTGTAATCTGCAGCGAACTATTGCAAAGCTCAACATTTTTTTGGGCAGTTTTTCTGCCTCGGTGAAAACTGCGTTTGCATAGTGATAATAACCGATAAAAAGATTCATGACAAGACAAATTCATGTCGTTTTCTTGTTTCTAATATATCAAACTTAAATTACGTTGTTCGTTTTGGTGGTTTCTCTTCGATGTACATAGATCGTGTATCTTTGCCTTAATATTTATATAATTTATAAGACAATAGCGGGTGTTGTGAAATATGCTATTCTCTTAGCTTGTCCTTAATCAATATTTTCAAGCGTAATAGTTCAAGAAGGAATTCTCCAAAGCTCTAAACAACCCTTCATAACAAACGACTAACCTATTTGCAAATCGTGGATTGTCATTGTCAATTAAGCCACAGTTACTAAAGTTTGTAATACAAACTACAGTGTAGACCTAAAGATAATACTTATTTTTTTGCAATGTGTTTCACTGATCTCAAGAATTGGTTCTCTTTCTTGTTAGGCTTAAATGTAGTTTTAATGGAAATATTTCTTAACATGTTGCCAATCCTGCCTGTAACTCCCTTCACATACTATATGTGACGAAGTGACCGTTGTCTTTCTATTGTTTTATTGACGGGGCACCTTGCTTTGATGAAGGGCGTTCTTTACCTATCGAAACTCGTTCCCTGGGTGTTCCAAGTCGGAAATTTGGAGGCTCTTTGAAATAAAGATTTGCAAACGGAAATGAGAGCCAACGGTCTAACCACCCAGGACGATACAGACTGTGCAAAGTGGAGTAAGTTAAGCAGAAAAGCCAGACCCTGGTAATAAACGCCAGGATAAATGCCAAGAGGAAGAAAGTCCATATAACAGAAAAAAGTTATCTCAAAATTAGCTTTATAGTTCACTTCATATTCATACAAAGTTAGTACAAACTTAAATTTATCCGTTTTTTTTAAGTCACGTTCCCGTTGACCTACATTCTATGACGAACATGAAATGAAAAAATTCACGGAATCCTCGGTGGGCAAGTCCCGACTCGCACTTAACTGATTTGTTTTATTTGTAAATAAATAAAAGTATGTAAAGTATATGATTCATAAAGTGCCAATTTTAATTTTTAGTTTTTTTACTTTAATTAAATTGTTGTCTTTACTTTTATTTCAATTACTTAAAAAAGTTATGCCAATGTCAAATATTAGATGTCAAGACGATGACGCAATGCGGTCAAGTGAAGTGAAATGTACTAATTTTCATACTTGCTCACGTTGTGTCTTCGTACACTCAACGCTGCCAGTTTTCAAATTCCTGCTATTTCCCTATAAAATTTCATCTTTTCATAAGGTAAACTGAAATATTTACTAGTTATTTACTTTAAGAATACCTACATAACATTTTTTTATAATGTTATTGTAGACATTTCATCTAACTTGCTATATACTTACTTACACAAAAATATTGTAACCATATGTTTAAATGAAAATAAATGATAGCAATAAACTTAAATGTTTCTTAGTACTCATTTAGGTCCTTATAATTTTTTTCTAAGTCATGATTAAAAATATACACTAATAAAAATATTTTTATATTTGATACAAAGATAAAGTTTAATCTTTATTTCATCCCAATTATCTAATTATATTAATCATATATGATATGTTTATAATGCATTTAATTTTTTGTTAATTACTCTTCCTTCGAAGGCTACATCATCTGTTGCACCACTTTTTTAAAAATATATAATATAGATATTAATTAATATCTTATTTACATTTTTATGATTGATATTTGAAACATATTTCATAATTTATGAGTAAGGCTATTTTTAATTAGTTCTAAAGTAAACATATTTATGTTTTTGAATAATAAACATAATTTTATTCAATAATTGAACTTAGTTTAGCCACATACTTAAAAGCAAATTATAATCTAGAATAAATTGCACAAATAAAAATTAGCTCCATGCTGTATCTCACATATAGCAGGGTACAAATCAGTTGTAAAAATCTTTATTTAAAATTCAGTTATTTGCCCATATTATATTTTTATTTAAAAACTAGCAGACCCGTGCATGGCTATGTAAACTACTGAATAAACCCTATATGGTTTCAGAAGCTTTCCAGAATCAAATAGTGAAAACCGTATAAATTGGTTAAGCCGATTCTGAGATTAGTGATAACAAACACACAGACAAACGGACAAACAGACAAAAATTTTAAAAATATATTTTTTTAAAATATCTTTCAAGTACAGACATCAACCCTCTTACGATTTTATTGTAAGTATAGATTATTCCTTGGACCTACATTTAGAAACTATATAAATATAACATGGCATTAACACACTTGCCTACTTTCTGCAAAATTTTCAAGACATGTGTTAGGTAGCAGAACCTTAAACCTCTTGTATACTAAATAAAGGAAATAAAATAATTTAATTATAATCAATCCCCCATATTAAAAAAGACAACAATATATAAGCAATGATATTTAAAGAATTTATAGCAAGACCATGCCCAACAGTGCGACAATGGCCTGCACATTTGTTGTATACTCGTATCTATCTAAATTTCAATTTGTTTCAAATCCACTTAGTGAATGTATATTAAAGTTAGACGAGAACTAGAGTTGAGTTCTGTGACTAGTATAGCAATGTTTCTTAAATAGTCAGGAACTGAAGAATGCAGTATCAACTGCACTTTCTTCCATGCAATTTTTATGAATTCCATGCAATATAAACATAACTCACCACATTATTGAAGAGTACAATAATGATACTAGTAATTAATTTGAATTTTTTTTAAATAAAATTGTTATATAGTTCTATATTTTGATATATTATAGTAAAATGAAAAAACAAATACTTTGTCATTAGTAGGTATTGATCATTATAACATTCTTCTTACAGATAGTTGCCATCATGGATACACAACTGACAGGAAATGAGATTAGAAAAGCATTTATAGACTTCTTCATCAGTAAAGGTCATAAATATGTCCATTCTTCCTCTACAATACCGTTAGATGATCCAACACTGCTGTTTGCAAATGCAGGTATGAATCAATTTAAGCCAATATTCTTGGGATCAGTAGACCCCAATTCAGACATGGCTCAATACATAAGAGTAGTTAATACCCAAAAATGTATAAGGGCAGGGGGGAAACACAATGATTTGGATGATGTTGGAAAAGATGTTTATCATCATACATTTTTTGAAATGATGGGAAATTGGTCTTTTGGTGATTATTTTAAAAAGGAAATATGTGCATGGGCTTGGGAACTTCTTACTCAGGTTTATAAATTGTCTGGAGATAGATTGTATGTCACATATTTCGGAGGTGATACGTCTTCAGGGTTGGAGCCAGATTTAGAATGCAAAAATATCTGGCTGGACTTGGGAGTTTCAGAATCACACATTTTACCTGGTAGCATGAAAGATAATTTTTGGGAGATGGGTGAAACTGGGCCTTGTGGACCATGTTCCGAATTACACTATGACAGAATTGGTGAACGAAATGCTGCACATCTTGTAAATATGGATGATCCCGATGTCCTTGAAATTTGGAACTTGGTGTTCATACAATTTAATAGAGAATCTGATGGATCATTAAAATTGTTACCAAAAAAACATATTGACTGTGGTTTGGGTTTAGAAAGATTAGTGTCCGTCATTCAAAATAAAAGAGCTAATTACGATACAGATTTCTTTATGCCTATCTTCCACGCTATTGAAAATGGTACAAAAATAAGACCATACAGTGGAAAAGTTGGATCAGAAGATAAAGATGGGATTGACATGGCATACCGCGTTCTAGCTGATCATGCCCGAACTTTAACCATAGCTTTGTCTGATGGTGGATACCCCGATAACACAGGGAGAGGATATGTTCTTAGAAGAATTTTAAGAAGGGCTGTTCGTTTTGCTTCAGAAAAACTCAATGCAAAACCTGGATTTTTTGGGTCGTTAGTTCGTACTGTTGTTCAATTACTTGGTGATGTTTTTCCAGAAATAAAAAAAGATCCAGAGTCTATCATTCAAACTATTAATGAAGAAGAAATCCAGTTCTTGAAAACCCTCACCCGTGGACGCAATTTGCTTAACAGAACAATTGAGAAATTAGGCGATTCAAAAATCATACCGGGTGACATAGCATGGCGCATGTATGACACATATGGTTTTCCAATTGATTTAACTCAGTTGATGTGTGAGGAGAGGGGTTTATCAATAGACATGGGAGGATATGAAAAAGCCAAAAAGGAATCTCAATTATCATCTCAAGGCAAATCTGCAGGGCAGGAAGACTTATTGTCTTTAGATATACATGCTATAAGTCACTTGCAGGAGAACAGCGTTCCTATTACTGATGATTCCCCAAAATATAATTATGTGCCTTCAACATCAGACAAAGACGCTGAATATAAATTTTCTCCATGTTCTGGTACTATTTTAGCTTTGCGTAAAGATAAACAATTTGTAAATGAGGTAACAAGTGGTCAAGAATGTGGCATTATCCTAGATAAAACTAATTTCTATGCCGAGCAAGGTGGTCAAATATTTGATGAAGGATACATGGTAAAGAGCGACGATGACAGTGTAGAATTTACAGTTAAAAATGTGCAAGTTAAAGGTGGCTATGTTCTTCATATCGGTAAAATCGAGGGAACACTTAAAGTTGGTGATTCTCTTGTTTTGCATATTGATACAGAAAGACGTAGACTAGTTATGAATAATCATACAGGAACTCATATTTTAAATAGTGTTTTAAGAAAAGTTCTCGGAAATGATTCTGATCAGCGTGGATCACTTGTAATGCCAGATCGTCTTAGATTTGATTTCACTAATAAAGGCCCTATGACAGTTAAACAGATCAAAGATGCCGAAGATGAAATTAAATCAATTATTAATAATAATAAACGTGTCTACGCGAAACACACAAGTTTAAGTGAAGCTAAAAAAATTAAAGGTCTTCGTGCTATGTTTGATGAGCAATATCCTGATCCAGTTCGCGTAGTTTCTGTAGGTATACCAGTAGAAGAATTAGAGCAAAATCCAGATGGGCCATCTGGAATGGATACTTCGGTTGAGTTTTGTGGTGGCTCGCATTTACACCAAACTGGCCATATTGGAGAATATGTCATAGTAAGTGAAGAAGGTATCGCAAAAGGTATTCGAAGAATAGTAGCATTAACTGGTCCTGAAGCAATAAAAGCCATAAATAAAATGAGCATTTTAGAAAATGAAGTCAATGACATTACAAGCTTCATTAAAGATGAAGGTGATAATATCAATCAAAAAGAAATAGTCAAAAAAATTGTTGAACTTACAAATGACGTTTCTCACGCCCAGATATCATATTGGAAGAAAGAGGAGTTACGTAATATGCTGAAATCTCTCAAAAAACAATTAGACGATAAAGAAAGAGCCGCTAAAGCAATGACTATAAATTTAGTAATTGAAAAGACAAAAGAAATGTGTTTGGAAGAAAAATGTCCAGAAGTAATTATTTCGGAGTTAAAAGCTTACAATAATACAAAAGCCCTAGATGGGGCTTTGAAACAAGTTAAACAATTGAAACCTGATTCAGCTGCTATGTTTTTTTCTGTCGATGAAGATTCTAATAAAATATTTTGTTTGGCGGCTGTACCTAAACCGTTAGTCGACAGAGGATTGTTAGCATCGGAATGGGTTCAATCCATTGTACCCGCGATTGGCGGAAAAGGAGGTGGAAAATCAGAATCCGCACAAGCATCAGGTAATAATCCACGTGCCTTGCATGAAGCTATTACAATTGCCCAGAATTTCGCCCAATCAAAAATATCCAGTAATTAATTACTTATTAATATTAAACAATGCAGGAACTACTATGTTTATTATGCACTACTATATTTTTTACATCAGAGTTCATAATATTAATGATATCTAAGTGTCATAGTATATTTCTTTTATATTTAGAATGTATAACAAATGAATTTTGAAAAATAAAAATATTTATTTATTAACTTTTTGTTTTATTTATGACTCAAGAGTCTTTTAAAAGTTAGTTGGAATATTTTGTTTCCCATGTACCTCTTATGCGTGTAAAAGCGTTTAATAAAAATGTTATTATACTGTAATAATTATAAGCATAGATATTGTTAAAATTGATGTCAGAAGTGAGATACCACATCGTTGCATTTCTTTTTTAACCAACCTCAAAAAAGAGGATGTTCTCATTTTCAACTAATTTCAAAAAAGGGAGTTTCTCTCTTTTCTCAATTCGCCCGTATATTTTTTATGCAAGTATATTCTTGTCAATATACCAAAATGTTACGTTGCATGTTATTTCCACCTAATTCCACTCGTATATAACCACTACCACCACTACTAGTTTAAGAAGCATCTTTACAAAGATGTTATAATATATAATTAACAAAAAGAAAAACTGACTTCAAACAACTTTACAAAGATTTTATAATTTTCAAGTCGGTGTCAAGCTAATGCTACAACGACCTTACTACAATTTCAAAATACTAAGCCTGTTTGTTTTACTTAATTCGTTGTTTGAAGTGGATTTTTCTTTTTATAAAAAAAATATTTATTTAACCAACTTTTATTATTTATGTTTGTGTATTTTTTTGAATATACA
>FAPJ01001471.1:0-17858 GCA_001485985.1 Heliconius ethilla aerotome | reverse complement strand
TAAATCTACGTAAAATCAACACATAGACTCTTCTGTATTTTTTAATTTTGGTAATCTCAATCTTGTTATAAATTTTTTCTCAAGAATATACTTAACACAAAATGAGGTACAAAAGCTATGGTAGCGAAAATAAAACGTATGAGCCAAATATGTAGTTCGATAATTGAAAAAAATTTTGACCTCAAACTCAACCTCAAAAAATGCTGCACGCATGTCCTACGGAATACATACATCGGATTTTGATTGATGAATTTTCCTATGAAATACCTATAAATTACCACAAATTTCGTACAAAATACTTTTGATTGCGTTGACTTAGAACCTATAGACAAGTCTTTTTACTTAAAAGTAAAGACCTCGCGAAGTCTTAAGCGTAATAAATAAATTATATTTTTAGATTGAATTTTATTTTTACAATGTTCCTGGATGTAAATATGAAGACAGTATTTATATTTAATTATTAAATTCGTTTCGTTTCGCTTCAAATATTAAATTTTCGCGTTTTTTTTTATTTGATTTACATAGTATAACAATTATCATTCCGAAAAATCATAACATTTGAAGGACTTCAATGAAACAATTATCATTTTACATAATTTTATTGAACGTTATAGACGAAATTTATAAATATAGTTAAAACAAAATATATCTTATATAATCGACATAATACGCTAATGATATCTACACAATAAAATAAATGTTTAAACAAATATTCATATTTTTGGTTGGTCTTTTCACGGCGGCACCTAATCCATAGAAATAATTCCAAGATGGGAGCATGGTGCATAAAGTTAAAGTGATAATAATTTACATTACTCTACTAGTGCTAATAGCAAAAACATTTTTACTCCTGACCAAAACCTTCAGTTTCTTCGATAGCATAGTTTAATTTTTCACATAATTGTTCGTAGCTCTTATAGGGCGGAAGGTCGAGTCGATTGAAGCACGTATGCGACCGGGGCAGCCATGTGTCTTTGCCAACCTGTATTCATAAATATTAACCACATTATTGATTATAGTTGCTAAAAGCATAATTATGACAAAGAATTGCAACTATAAGTGAATAGTACATATATATATATATATATATATATATATATATATATATATTATCAGTATTATTTTATGTGTATATTCTATTCACAAAGGCATGAGATAAAAGATAAACACGTCAAAAAAAGGTTGTTTACATGTCATGGTTGATGGAGTTACTATATTAATTATAAAAAATATTTATCTATGTATTTATGGACTTTATTACTTATGTAATATACTAAATTAATGACAGATAGCACTGTAAATATATTATCTTATTATAGAAATAAAATAACAGTAGTGCGGGAAAAAAATATTAATAAAATTCACAAATTTTTTTTACACTATAATATCCAACTATTTTCATTAATAAACTCTGAAATATAGTCAAGGAAAGGTAAAATAAATGCAAAACGTATGTCACGTTTGAATGGTTATGGTTGAATTGCATTAATTTGTACTATAGAAAAGTTATACATTTTTATATTATAAAGTATAAACACTGTGTTCAGTGACAAAAAACTAATTTTATTATTCTGTCATTAATTAGGATCAAGTTATAAGTATTTTTAAAAAAAAAACAATTTAAATTTGTGGATGTCGATAAAATTATTTTTATAATTATATTTTGAAATTTTATAAAATTTAATATATATTTCTTAAAAAGAAGTCATTATATTAAAAGAAACGAATACAATAAATAAAATATAAAGATACATTAAATTATTCCAAGATAATCAAAGCCACTTTAAATTATTTTCTTCACTTTCAAAAATAATTTTTAAATACTTGACATGTAAAAACACCCAAAAGCCAAATTCTTCTCAAACTTGAGACATATTTTAATAGTATAACAATATATTACATACTGTAATTATGATAAGCGAACATTTTCTTAAAATATTATGTCATCCGTCAGATTATATTCGCCATTTTCAGTAATTTTCATTAAATTTTCGTGATTCCGTTAAATTTCCGTAATTACTTTTGTTTTTATTAATACTACTATAATACATCTATAATAGTAGAAACTTGGTAAAGTTTCTACTATTATACATTACATACTACTATTATACATTATATACGGTACATTGATCATGCGATAAAAAAAGAGCAAAAGATGAAAAGAAATTATTATATAACAGATAATATGATGGAAAGTTTCGTTATTACTGTAGGTGAATAATATATATATTTAGTTTTATTATCCTCATAGTTAAGTATCTTTTAATAAAATTTGTGCATAAACAAATTAAATAGAAATAAAAAAATACGTAACAACAAACACAATTTTGTTGTTTATATTTTGTCTCATGCCATAGTGAACAGAGTATAGCCCACTCTCTGTTTTTAGTTTCATTATTATAGATAATTTCAGAATTATAATAGTGTATGTTTCAGTATGTAATTGGAATTGTCATTAACTGGAATATATACAACTATTTCATGAAGTAGGGAACCTAGTGTTAAGACAATTCATTCTCGACTTTCCGCCCAAATTTCGATTTTCATTATCATTGCGTGTTGAGGGGCAGAACCCAACGCCAGACTTTATCTCATTGTCAAAGAGAGGAAGTGAACGTAATACATTTTTCCTAGTGGGAACCAAGCCTACAATCTTTACGATTAATTTATTTTAAGAGAAAAACAAACCTTTTCTATACAAAATCTTTGAGGACCATTGGAGCCCATCAATTCAGCAAATCCGCCAACTGGCACTCGACATGTTCCTGTTACGAACTGCAGTAGCCTCGCTCTCTTTTCATTGTCCATTTGTCGCACAAACTAAAAAAATAAGACATAATAAAAACTATGAGAATATGTTAACAATATTACTACCTTAATACTTATTTCTCCCCAAATAAAAGGAAATATTCATTATATTTCTACTCAAGACCTTATAATGGAGGATTAAAGAAATTTTGAAATTACAGGAGATCACTTTGATAACAGACAAGTATATACGTAACTATACTACCCTCAGAAATTAATTAAAATAAGAGTGTTCCTTTTTTACGATATTTTTTTAGCGTCACATTGTACTCATAACAGGGTAGGCTTATAATAGGGAAAGTAATGTTAAGACAAGTTGATGGGCCAAACTTCACGCCACGATGTATTTTTATAAGAGCCATGAAAAGATAAAAGCTCTATTCCCCAAAATGACAATCAGACTTACAACTGTCTTTTGACTTATACAATCAGTGACTCATATTTTATATGAGAAGAAACTACTTAGCATTCCAATCATCGTGCACCCGCACGCATTCACACGTGTGACAGTGGCGCCTGAGACTCGCAATCTAAGTATAGGGTTAAGGGAACTCTGTAAATGCACATTAACCTCACCAACACTGCGATCTCCTCTCGCACCAAATTCGAAATGATTATACTAGGGCCGTCTTCGAAGAAAATGAACACTCTGAAGTTAGATTTTGTTAACTGCGCGATTTGATTTTAGGATTTTTATTATTTTGATTATTTCTTCGGGAATAGGTCATGCGCAAAAGTTTAGAAAACCTTACTACAGAGCAGCCACAACTCATCGACAGTATTATACACTCTAGAAATCAATTCATCACAGTCCCTAAGCCTAACAGGTTAAGTCTTAGAGATACAATAGAGATTTCGTTGTTATACTTTTCGCTTCAACTTATACATAGTAAAAATTAAACTTATTCCTGGTAACTTCATTAATAAATATAGAATAACTTAAATATTCCATTACATACCTGCCAAAACCATACAACTTGTTTGCTGGTGCGAGTGTAGTGCCTGTATATGGTGTTGCGTTGCCAGTCGTCCACGTCCACCTCCTGCATACCGCACAACATCAGCTCCAGCTCGCGCTCATCAAAGTACTTCAACCATTCTAGCGGCACCACCTGAAATTCAATGGATGATATAATTTTACTAAAAAAAAGCAACTTTACGCTTATTCCCATATAACAAGACAAAGGTTGGCTTTGAACAAATGGATAGTCGGCTAAAAAAAATCTAAGAAATCACATTAGAAAATGGTAAATCTAATGTACTTCATTTCCTTCATCATAACCTATGTCTCAGAAACATATGAGTATACTTGAAAATTGCAGTGGCCCTTAATTTGTTTGTCGAGTAGTATATAAGAATATTTTTAAATAAAAAAGTACTCCTATTATTATTAAAGTTTACTATTATTATTACTAGAAATCAATAGCGTGAATAACAGGTTAAATGGTTTTTTCGCTATGTATCACCATAAAAAATTATGAATGGTATTGTTTTGAAATGAACTTAACATTATAATTTAACAACAAATGTTGTAGCAATCATATAAAACCCCTGATATTATAAAAAAAACACTTTCTAGATTAATTATAAAAATTAGGATAAGAAACTAATAATTACCTCATTAAAGCCATCAAGAAAAGCGTTTGTTTGTTCTTCAATTCCTCTAGTCATTCTCCATTGTGTAACTAATTGTAAATATTGCTCTTTGTTAGACTGAAAAAATAAATAAAATGTATTTATATAATATTTAACTCAAAAATTATGCAAAGGCGCTATCCATGATTTACGTCACACGAAATTCATAATTTTTTGACCAATTGTAGCATGTATGGGGGACGGCCCACACTTGTCACAGTTGGTCACTTTTGACACCTAATTATATCAGTTTAATATATTTTGAAATGTTACGAAATTTAGGATCACTGCCTACCCCCATATCACAATGTCACCCTTCGTCAACCTCCTCCTTCATGTTCAATGTGTGACGTAATTATGTTAATAGATTCTAAGTTTTGATCGTGTTCAAACTTACCTCAGTTACACGTTCCTTATCGCCCGCGGGCTTCAATTCATGATGTATAACTTGTCCTAAAACTTCAAAATCTACACTAAACCACATTTCAAGACCGCATTCATCAATATTGTTGTCTTTGATCCATACTAGTGAATTATAAAATTCTGGGTCAATAGATTCTATATCTTTCATGGTTAATTTTTTATTCAACATTCTCTTATAAAAAGGCATGGTGAAACCAGAATAAATAAATCTGCCGTGGTACAGTGCCATGGCTATAAATCTTCCTATAAACTTAAAATATAACAAATGATCTGGGTTAACATAACTGGCTGGATTGATTTGAAGGCTGTAGTTGTTTTTATTAGCATACTCGAAGAGACAGTACATAGGGTTTAGCACTTCATGCGACAGAAGGAAGAACCACTCGCGACTTACTCCTCCATAATCTAAGCCTTCTTCACCACGGAATATAATATACAATCTTCTTCGTAATTCATATGCAGGTAGCCTCATTATCTATAAAAAATAAAGGATTTATTTGATTAAAAATAAATGTATAAGATAACTTGTTATTAAATATAATTAGATATGTACACTGTTGAAAGATAGGTTGTTCCCAAAGATTTAAAATTGAATACAATTAAAAAAAAAAAAAGGTAAAAGTGTTAACAATTAGAGAGCTTGTTAATCCTACACATAACTTTAATTTTTAATTATACTGTTTTATGGCTTTGATATATATGTATATGATTAGTGCTTTGATTTTAAAAAATATATTATCTTTAAAATCATAGCAATAGTAAACATATCATAACATTAGTCCAACACAGGTAAATGAATTATTTTTACTTCCCTTATTTTCTCTGGTAATATGAAGCAACAGCATTCAGTTCAACCACTGAAAATTTAAAACAAAACAATTTCTCGATTTAGGACGGTACGCACTTGGTGATAAGAATCCTCAAAGAGAGTCTGTCGGGACAGCGTAATCTTGATATGGCTGGGCAGCGCATTGCTCTGACACAGGTAGCGGAACTGCGACAGCTTCCAGCGAAAGGAGCGCTCGTAAGCGCGCGGCACGCCGTACGCGCCCTGCGGTCCCTTAGGCGCGCCCGGCCGCGGGTCCTGGAACGTAGTCGTGCGCGTATTGTGGTCCACGAAGTAGCGCGTGCCCTCTTCTGTGAAGCGGATCTCCCAACCCGGCGGCAGTGCCTCCTCTAATGCGCTGATCTCCTGGCCCTGTCATTATATAACATATTCTGCATTGTAATACGGAGAGACTCATCTTAAATCTTTAATCAAATCGAAAAATATATAATATATTTTTATATATATAAAAAAATACTGTATGACTGACTGATGGTGACTTCAAATTCGCGGAGGTTGAGTTCAAGCAATTACTTAAGTCACATCATTATATGTAATATATTCTTTAAAACATTTCATTTCATAAATTGCGGAAAGTTATACAATGAGATAATAGTCAAGTAAGGTTAACGTCAAGTTTCTCTACTTGACATTACTTACTAATCGATATTTTTCACTGCGGTATCCTTATACCTGGGTATTAGGATACCGCACGATATTCGACCTTTCGAAAGACAATAGTCATATTAATATATTGGATTTTCATTCCAATTTGATGACATGCGACTGAGATAAAATATCTTTACATATAATAAATATACATACTAGGTATGTATTTAAGTCATTTCTTCCAGACAACTGATGTAAATTCAGCATTGATTAAATATCATCAAATAAAAAGAGTGGTCAAAATATGGTGCAAAGCAACAAATTAAATAAATATTATCAAACCTGCATGCATGCCACCTTTACTTAATATTTGCTCATACATATCACCATCACATCATTATCATCATATCACCAACCCAATACACATGTGACGTATATGTAACGCACATCTACACATGTACTAATACACAAATGATTAGATATCCATAAAATTGAATTTAAATTCTAATAACAAGAAGAACAAAACTATTTAAATAATTATAATTCAGCCAGTTACATTGTAAGTGTGGTGTAGTGTAATAGTTTTTACCCATTCTTATTTAAGAAAAGACAGAAAAATCAATACCTGCGTACGCGGGTCCTCCCACTGTGTGGTGCGGTTCTTATGATTAACGTAGTAGACGCGTCCGTCGGGCTGCACGCGGCGTTCCCAGCCCGCCGGTAGCGCGCCCAGCGCATCCTCGCCTGCGCTCGCGCCCGCCCCCGATCCCGCGCCCGCACTCGCCGGCGACGCGGCCGACACGCTAGGAGCGCCACTGCTACTACTACCTGTGCCTGTAAATACACAAATATGAAAATATTAAATTTAATTTTCATTTATTACCTTACAGTTAATCTGAGTAACTTTGGCAGGTACGAGCAAAATTTACCACTACATCTAAAAATGTAAAGCACATTGCAAGAGGATTTTTGTTTTAGTAGTTCTCTCATCATACTTTTCACCTTTTAAAATGTTTTAATTAACTTAATTCTTCAAGTCTTCTTATAAAAACTGAAAGAATTAAGCTAATTAAAACATTTTATTGTATAAGAGACAGGTTTTTAGGGATATAGTGCAAAGGATCCCTGGCAGGGTTCTTTCGAGCAGCGTCACATTCTTTCATTTCATATTTACCCAATATGTCCAAACTATCCCTGTATGTTCTTAGAAACATGTAAAAAAATACTAATCTAAAGTAGTCATCAACCACTTTTTATAAGTGAAAAGTTATGCTGTTAGTTGTAATATGTATTTGATTTCCATTAACGAAATTATTACGGCTTGTTTATTTTCTTTTTAGTTTTATGCAGTTGGGGTTTTTGTGTATTTAAATATTTTTTTATTGTATTCAGGAAATATTAATATAAAGTATCCATCATTTATCTATGAAGGATACTTTTGAAATCAATAAAGTTTGATAAATTACTAAACTACAAAACAATTGTTAGTTAAAATATTGTTTTCAATCTTAATTATTATTTTATATTAATGATTAATCATCTCGATTCAGAGAAGAGCGAAAGGAAAGGATAAAATGTTATATAAATATATACATTAAATACAATAACAAAAATAAAATATAATACGTGTGGGTTATTGTGTCAAAAATAATGTTATTGACATAACAAAAATAGGATTTTTGGTGATAAAGTACACTTATCTGATATCTGTGTACAGAATACAGATAAAATTAACGAGTACCATAATGATAATTTTTGATATTAAGAAAATCCTCAAAGTGTCATAATGGAATAATATCGGACTGTAAACGCGATAGTTTTGGGTTCGATTTCTACCTGAGGTATGATTATATTTAACTGTTTTTTCGTACCGGCGGCATTGAGTTCAGCGGGGGCGGCGGCGGAGGCGGCGGCGTTGGGCGCCACGGGGTGCGGCGGGTGCGCGGGGTGCGTGTGGTGCGGAGGGTGCGGCGGTTGCGGCGGCGGGTACAGGAAGCGCTGGTTGCCCTGCGCGACCACGTGGCGGCGCTCGCCGCGCCAGTGCTGGAAGCGCGCCAGACGCTCCGTGTCGGGCCGCTGCCACGTGGTGGTGCGCGTGTTGTGGTCCACGTAGTACACGCGCCCGCGCGCGTCGCGCCGCACCTCCCAGCCCGGCGGCAGCGGCTGCGGCCGCTCCCACGACGTCGACCGCGAGTTGTGGTCCACATAGTACCTGGGTCATTTCATTGCCTTATTTTAAAGCTATTACTTATAAAAAAATACTATTTGTAGGTTACACCAACAGTATTTGATGAATTACTCCTTAACTATATATATATATATATATATATATTTTATTTCCGAGTACCACAATAAAAATTATCATCACATATAATATGTATACCATGTTTTGAACTATTATTTCATACACTACACGCTTAAAGTATATTGTATTTCATACTTTCTCCCGTAAACATCAAATCGCATCGCCCAGCCGGGCGGCAGGGGTTCCTCAGCGGCGGCGGCGGAGGGCGCAGGCGCGGCTGCGGGGGGCGCAGGGCCGGGCGCGTGCGCAGCGTCTTCCTGGCGCGACGTCCCCGCACCGCTGTCTACCGCTGCCCGCTCGTTCGCGGTGCCGTTACTCAGCGGCGGTGGACCTGGCGGTGGCTATACAATTTTTTTCTTGTTACTATTAGCAATCCGATTACTATTACACGGACATCGTCTTGGCAGAACATCTGACTGAAATCGCGACGGTTCAATCGATGGGTTCGACCTGCTTCCATGCTATATGCAAGATAGAACTTGAATAATAAATATATAAATCTTAATTTGTGTTAAATAATAACTCTCGAAGGTATGTTGATCAATGTCAGATATCAAGACAATACAACCAAAGTAATAAAAATATTATTATTATTATATTGTAATAATAATAATCATTACAAAATATATCAAAGTTTTTCCTGATAAATTAATAAAAAATAAAATTAAGTTCACACTGTATCCCACACATAGAAGGGTAAGCAGAGGGAACCTAATGTTAAGACACTCCATTCCCTACTTTCCATTGAATTCTGGAAGTGTGTAAGTGGCGGAACTCATCGCCGCACTTTACCTCAACACCAAAATGAAGAAATGAGAATATAAATTTTACATAAATATTTCGTCTCAGCGAGTAGGGATGGAACCCACATACAGTCGCATTTACAGTCTCATTTTGTACCCGCGCGCCACTACTGGCCTCAATATTTAATAATAAATATTTGTTAATAATACATAGAAGAAATTTAAGTCCAAACCAATCAGAACTATGCACTATCTTAAATATTATGGAATACATTCTGAGGATATATTGTATACCTACAATTAATACAGCACAAAAGGAAAAATATAAATAAGAAATAGTGTAGTTGTGCTTATCATACAAATACATAATTATATGTTATGGGCTGGAACAAATGTCATCACAAGTATAATGAAATTTAATAAATGATGGGCCTGAATGTTACAACTACTTACTCGTAATGTTCGGGGGTGCACCAAAGACCTGAGTGTTTCAGAATTATTTCGTAATCTAATTCTGGCTCGAATACCGTCATTAAGTGTACTAGTTGGTTCGTTTATGACTTCATGTGACTGAGCTAGAACCGCAGGATCTATTCTTAAACCATCCAACAGCAATACTAATTCAGCTGATTTTGTTTCTGTATCTGAGCTTGAAGAATTATCTTGTGATACTGTTTTCATCATATCTAAAAGTAATGTATATGTTTTTAATATTAACTTTTCATGAAAATAAAAGGTTAAGCAACCAATTTATTACAAACTTTAGATAAAATTTTAAATTTGAATAGCAAACATTAAGAATTTCAAATTTAATAAGTTCAGGAGCAGCTTCAAATCTTACAATATTTTAGATACATTTAAATATATAAGGAGTCAATCTGTTTACATTTTTATATATACTGAATACATATATCTCCAATAATGTAATGTCATCACACGTATGGGTCACACACATAATATGGGTCTAACTAAGCATTACAATATTGAATAATATATTTTTTTAATTTTTTATAATATAATTGGTTGATTGTAGAATAACAATAGAGGTTTTGAAAATTATGAAAATAGAATTTCCTATGTATAATATCAAAATTTGTCTTTTTATACTTGTATATTAAGACATTATAAAACTAAACATAAATCAAATAATACTTCTGCCAACAATATAAATAAAATAACATTATTATAACTTATTTAATTTTATGCTTTTTGAACTTGAATTAAGGAAAAGGATCTTTCATACATTACCTAAGTTCAATTCTACATTTTCACACTTTCCATTGAAATATAAAAGAAGTTGTAGGAAGTTTACTTTTTTTTCACCAATAATATTATCCTTCCTAAAACTATGGTGGTCAGCCAGGCGGAATAATAGTTGTGATAAAGGAGTCACCAAAATTGTAAATTCTTCTTTCCATTTTGGATGAAGTGTATTTTTTAGAACTTCTGTTCTTCTATAAATTTTGTCATCTACTATAACTTGTAAATATGGATTTGGTTTGAACAGTCCAGAGTTGCGTATATTGGCTGATTCAACTGTAATGTTAAAGGTATGATATAGTATCATTTCCTTTACTCATTATTGTAATTAGTAAAAATAATATCATATTATTATTTATCTTATGTTTGTAAAATGTGCTGCTCATAGAGTGGCATGTCATCATGCAATTACTTGAATGGAACATCTTATAAAATTTATTGTTAACATGCATTATAAAAACAAAGTAGGCAGAGGAGAAAAGAGAAACAAGGATTAAAGGTAAATAATGATCTAGTGCCATAATAAGAACATAACCTAATACCATAAAAAAATATTTACTACAAACTTACTTAAACATTAATATTCATTCTATATAAATACCTGTCAAACTCAGCTGATGATATGCTGATAGAGAGATCGGAGCGGTTAGTGTTGGAATGCTTTCAGTCATAGTGATAGATTATTTCATATTATGTTTTAAAACAAATTTTCGACATTATTAAATATATCACATATCTAAAACAGAAATATTCCTCAATATAATTCTCACTTCTCCAATACATTTAATACTGTAAGAACATCTTATACACAGTTTAAGTTTTATGTTATCTGTTTATAATGAAGAAATGATTTACTGCATAATACATTCTTATCTTGTGATAAGCATTTGTGTAAAATCATTTAAAGTCATTATTATATAAAGTATTGATATGGTAATAATAAATTTAAATTTATAATTAATATCAAGTTAGATTATATATACAGATTATTTCAGTAAAATAAATATACAAATAATTTATATTGCAAAATTTTAAAATATCAGAGGGTATAACATTCCATATTTTATGAAATTGATCGTTAACACTAATATCTGGAAATAAGACATACTAGACATACGAATAAATAATATTAGATCTGCTTACAAATAAAAAGGTACTAATTTACTTTCTTCTTTGTAATTCTTGTCTATGCATTTGTAAGTTACATATTGATGTAATTCGTACAAATTAATTTGATTAGCCTATCACTAATTTATAATCATGTCGAATCCAGCGAAATCTTCAGATTGTCACTATCGTTCTCTCTTATCACACTGTCTGAAAGGAAATGGACTTAAAATTTTACTTGTCACACAATGGTCAATATTATCAACACAATCAACTTTCGAGTGCAAAATTTCCTTTTGGTCATACTTCTTACATATATAACAATTAATTAAATATTTCTAAAAACTTTTAGCCCTCTAATTTTGTAAACAAAAATAACACTAAGATTAATTAGTCACAAGTTACTTATTACCACAGACACTTTTAAACAACTTGCTAGCACCAACAAAACAGACTAATAGTAATTTGTAATTTTGTATAATATAGGCCACAGACCACATAACCAATATAGAAAGAAGAATAATATACCACAGATAAAATAACACATATAGCATTAACAAATTATTAGTTAAAGTACTATTTCGAAAAAAAAGCGCAACCATGCAAAGAGGATTGGACTGTGGAGGTCGACGGTGAAGATTGTAATTGTAGTATTATCTTGGTAATACTTACCAATTAAATAAATCTCAAATTATAAAATATATAAGAAGAGAACAAGACTTCAATTGCTTTATTTCGTGAAAATAAATTAGTGTTACCTAATTTGGTCTGAATTATGAACAATATTATTGACAACACGTACTTTATTGACAATATTATTGTACAGGTGTATATATTGGACATTGGCGTTATCAAATGTGTTCTAACGACAATAATTTAATTTCAATGTATCCAATAAAATATTATTTTTTCTCTCTTGTGGTTCTGAGTGTGACAACTGACAACACTGGTTGTCATGTCAATCATAATTTGCAATCACAACATTCGTTTTCGTTCGCATCTACTTGGTTCGCATACAAGGTCAATAAAATAAGAATAAAGTAGCGTTTTTTACTTTAATATCAATAATTAATTATTAAAATTTCATACTTACCCTTAGTCCTTACTTTTAAGGACTTACTCTCTTTCCTTACTCGAACGTTGTTGATGTTTTTATCTGTGTAATTGTAAATTTTCCAATAAAATCAAAAATGAGCCCTGTTGAAAGTGTTCCTGTTGCAATTTTAAACCACATTGATGATTATATCGAGTTACTGTATGACGATATTCCCGAGAAGATTAAAGGATCAGCACTCATTTTGCAACTTGCTAGGAATCCAGATAATTTGATAGAATTAGCTAGAAATGGTAAGTATATTCTGCTTTTATCACTTTTTATTTTCTCAAGAAAACAATTGTCCATAATACATTATATTTTACTGTAAATAAATTAATTTTATATAATTTTAGTTCATTAATCTTCATTAGTTCTCAGATAAGTCTAAATTTGTAAGATCTGTTACTTATATTTTTACTCTATTATTTAATATTTTAGAAGCTCTCTTGAGTGCCCTTTCAAGAGTTTTAAGAGAAGAATGGAAAAGAAGTATTGAATTAAGTACAAATATTGTTTATACATTTTTCTGCTTTTCAACTTATATTGAGTTCCACTCTGTTATCATACAGTATAAAATAGGTTCTCTATGCATGGATGTCATTGATTATGAGCTTAAACGTTATGACCAGTGGAAAGAAAAAGTTGAAGGAAAGAAACAAGTGCTAACTCCTGAGAAAGTGAGTGAATAGCTTATTTATTTATTAATTGGTTTTATCAATTATTACATAATGAAAAGAAAATGAACAGCAAACACTTAGAACTATATTTACAATCATACATAAAATAAACACTGCATACAAAAAAAAATAAACTAAAGATTTGCTTGTAAGTCCCTATTACTTAAATGATATAATTATTCTTTATTACAATCTGTATTTTTTTGTTAATTATAATATTTTTCATATAAAATAAAAAAATGTTTTACAGAATGAATTACCAAAGAGTCGCATTCCAGAGCCAAAACGGAGACCAAAATCAGGGACTTGGGCTGTTGCTGATGTTAATATACAAAAAACCCGATCAATTGTCTCTAGTTATCACGAAGACTTATGTAATGCTTCAGATGATGTGCTATCCAAAAATGACGAGGAACAAATGAAAAGAAAACTGAAAACATTGTCAAAAAGACAAGAGCAACTATTAAGAGTGGCTTTTTATATGCTTCTCAATATAGCTGATAATATTAAAGTTGAAGAGAAAATGCATAAAAAAGACATAGTTGGCTTACTAATTGGAGCATTAGAAAGACATTCAAATATTGATCTTCTTATATTGATTGTATCTTTTTTACAAAAGCTATCAATTTTTGTTGAAAATAAAAATGCTATGGCTTCTAAAGGAATCATTGAGAAACTAGCCCCTTTGCTAGATTCACCCAATGCAGATTTAGTGAATGTTACTTTAAAATTACTGTTTAATTTGACATTTGATACCAAATTACGAAATAAAATGATAAAAATGAATCTTCTCCCAAAATTTATTCAATTTACAAGTGAGTACAAAATTTACAATTAATATTGTATAATTTCAAAAAAAATCAGAAGATTTAAGCATACTTATGACTCAATTTTGCAGGTGATGACAAACACATTAACTTGGCAATGAAAATTTTATACCATCTGAGTATGGATGACCGTGTAAAGTTAATGTTCACTCAATCAGATTGTGTCAAATTGGTGAGATCATACTTTATTTTATTTATTAAGATTTTTTTAAGAACTGATTTAGAACTGATTGAGCTGCCAAATAAAACGAAAAGTAAAATAACTATCAAATTACATATTATCATTAGCATTTGTTTTTATTGCTGACTAGTATAGAATGGATAACATACAGTTGCAACAATACACAGACATGCTGTTAGTAAATGTGACCAGGAGTGAAAGCAGCCTCACTGCGTCCGTCACTGCTGGTGCTGACTTGTATAAATTATAAAATTTATTGCAGCTAACGGACATGCTGCTCCTGAACGTGAACAGCGGCGCGAGCAGCCCGAGCGCGCCGGGCAACACCGACGTGCTGCTGGCGCTGTGTGTGAGCGTGGCATGGTGCGCGCGCGCTGCGGCGCAGATGGCGGCGGAGGGCCGCCTGCGCGAGCTGCTGGCGCGCGCCTTCCGCCACCGCAACCACCTGCTTATGAAACTAGTGCGCAACCTATCTTTACACGACCAGAACAAGCCCTTGTTTGTGGTCAGTCTGTCAACATATGATACATTCATGAGAAATACCTTTATGTTTTTGAATTTCTCAAATCAGCTTCACGCTGTATCCCGCACGCAGCAGGGTAAGCAGATGGAATCTAGTGTTAAGACACTCCGTTCCCCAATTTCTGCCAACGACGAATTTCTCAATTACAAAATATCAACATACAGGCCGATGGATAAAAATGTTGGGTTTTAGCTAAAGTAGCTACTATTGAGAACTGAACGGCAAAAGAGAAACGGCGTCATCGTGACCACCGGCCTCGTGCCGCGTCCACTCTGCTCAGGTGCCCCTTTTGCCGATAGCCGCCAACCGCCGCCGGCGCCAGAAGATGTGAAAGGGTTCGAATCCATGGGATCAATCCATCCATCGAACAAATGGGTTTAACTTAACAAAATAGCATAATATGCCATTAAACGTTATTATTTTATTAGAATCTTGCTTGGTTTGTTTTTAAGTGGTGTATTTTATATAATTATTATACATTTAAATTAATAAAGACACATATTCTACTTTGCAGTAACAACACCGTGAGGATAGTTATTTTAGCTTATTTTTTAATTTAGGAGTTTGTGGGGGACATTGCCGGTGCTGCCACAAACGACGAGGCTCCAGAGGAGTTTGTCATTGAATGTATGGGGACACTCAGTAACATTCTCAGTGTTAACAATAACATCGACGTATACGCTGTAGTCGAACGATACAATCTAATACCATGCTTGTTAAAAATTCTGGATCCAGGTAAGCATAGGGCTGTTTATAAATAAGATCACATGAATTTTCTGTTTTTTATCCCCCAATCTACATAGTATGACGTCGCATATCTTGTTTGTGTTGTGAATGTTTCACCAAGAAATTATTAAATGAAAACAGCAGTTCCAGAATTATACCTATATATGGTTCATTAGACATTTTATGTGCTTCAAAGGTTGTCTGGTGGACATTCCTTAAACTAATAAGACTGCTTTTGCATACGTGTTTTTCTTTTTGTTTATGTTTTACATATTTATTTGTTTAGTGTGTTCAATAAAGAATACTCTATTTTATTCTGTTCTATTCTGTATATGAAATGTTGTCATAAAGTTACACAAGCAATATCACACTTAATATGTAATTTACACATGGGCTCTATATTTTGCTAAGATGTTAGTTCTATGACAGGCAACCAGCGGTCGGCGCCGCTGGTGCTGGAGGCAGTGGTGGCGGCGGGCGTGGCTGGAGCGGACCCGCGCGCGGCGGCGGCGTTAGCAACGGCGGGCGGCGGAGGCGCGCTGGTGGGCGCGCTGCGCGACCGCCAGGCCGACGACGACCACGTGCTGCACACCGTTTTCGCTTTCCGCCAGATGCTGGCGCACGCGGCCGCCGCCGACTGCCTTGTCAACACCACTGGCACGTGTCGGAGTAACCTGGGATGCTTAGATACTTTAATTTCTTAGTTATTTCCATTTCACCATGCGGGTGAAGACGCATATAAAAGATAGTATCAAAATAATCTTATGCTTTACGAGTAATCCAAAGTTACCAATAAAATTAAAATCAAATCAAATCAGCTTTTCGCTGTATCCCGCACAGAGCAGGGTAGGCAGAGGAAATCTAGTATTAGACACTCCGTTCTCCACATTTGCGCCAAATTCTGGACGAATGAATTGATGAGTGGCAGAACTCAAGGCCGCGCTTTGCCTCGAAACCAGAGCGAAGAAATGGAAACATAAATTAAATAAATATTTAATTTCCTCAAGTGGGGATCGAACCTACAACCAGTCAGTTTTACAGTAACACAATGTGCCCCTGCGACACAACTGGCTAGCGAAAATTAATTATTATTAATATATATTTAATAATAATTAATTATTACAAACAAGTTAATAGTTTTTCTCTCTTTATATTTAGAGGCTCCAGCATACCTTATTGATCTCATGCAAGACAAAAATGTTGAAATAAGAAAAATGTGTGACTCTTGCTTGGATATTATTTCACAAATGCCAAATGAATGGGCAGCTCGAATAAAGGTAAGCAATAAATATAAAATATATAATTTGAAATATACAACAGCATTTTGAAATTTATAAAATGTTATAATCAGCATTTTGTGCATATTCTTTTTTTATTATGTGCAATAATACATATAAATAAATATCCTATTCAGCTGGAGCGTTTCCGTTGCCACAATGGGCAGTGGCTGTCGGTGGTGGAGACGTTGGCCGAGAGCGGCGGCGCGGGGGACGCGGCCGACGATCTCCCGCCGTATCTGTCCGCCGAGTACTTGACCTCGCACCGTCTTACTACGTCTGGTAAAACAAAACAATTGGTTCTTTTCCTCTACAACGACACCTTATTTCGCAAACCAGCTAACAATGCGTGAACTTTACACGAGACGCCGAAAGCGTTATGTTATCTTTTTCATACCATATATTAATGACAAAAAAACTGTTTACACAAAATGTTTTCTAAAAAAGTATTTTTTTTAGACTTAGAAGACTAAGTGGTCCGCAAAAAATAAGATATTTTATTTTTGGCGTCTCTTACAAACTTGATGCAGATAGAATTAGCTGGTATGTAAATTAAGGTATCGCAATGTACAATTGAGATAGTTTAGGTAATATATGCAAATAGAAAATGTTTGTTTTAGTTATTCAAATAATCAAAGTTTTTGGATTTTTTGAATATGCGAAACAACTGCTGCTCATACGTTCTTGTTTTGTTGCTCCTGGTAAAGACAATTTTTTTTTATTTTATAATAATTCTGAATACAGTGTATAATTAATTTTAAATCACATATAAAGTTATAAACTGAACTACATTTTGGTCTGTTGACTACTACATTTTCGTTTATCTATATATATA
>FAPJ01001464.1:0-24116 GCA_001485985.1 Heliconius ethilla aerotome | reverse complement strand
AAAGTAAGAAACGGAATATCTTAACATTAAATTCCCTCTATGCAAAAAAAATATGAATTATCTTGTTATTAAATACATTGTGATTTGCAATTAAATGATGATCAAATCACAGACCTGTTCTGAACAATCTTTGAGGTCAAACTTTATATTTTTCTGATATAAAATTGTATAATTTAATATTTATTAGGTTTTTGATATTATTCTAATTAGAATTTTATTTTATTTTCAGGTAGCCAGTTGGAGCATGTGTTACGGATTTTATTATTTTGTAAATAAAGAATTTAAAGTTTTACAATGACTTTTCTTTAACCTACATTATAATATTATTAATACACATTACAGTGCCGAAAATATTGGTTGCTTTAGTAATATTAAATGTAAAATAAATCTAAAAACTAAACAACGCATTTTGTATGTTATAAGAAATAAAACAAAATTGTTGTATGTTAATTTGTACACTTTTTTAGCTTCTCTATCTCGCACATACCAGAGTAGGCAGAGGAAACTAGTGTTAAGACAGTCCGTTCCTCATTTTTCACCAAAACCCTGGAGGCATTGCCTGTTGAGTGTATGTCACGGTTTTGCTACCAGAGCAGTGAGCAGAAAATATGTTACATATAAGGTATATTTTTCGAGTGGGGATCGAACCCACAACATAGTCGCCGGCTTGTGCTTCACCATAGAATACAATAAATTACAATATTTTAGATAGATAAGCGAATTCTGATTTTACGTCTAAACTGCTAGGATAGCTAAGGGTACAGGTTAATACTGATAATGTTAGTTGCAAGATAATTGTTCATTTTCAATACTTTTAAATACCTACTATGTTAAGTACTTAAAGATAAATAAAATTATATTGACGTGCCACTTTAATCGTTTTATTTACACATTTAGCAATAGAGGCGATAAATGGCGTTTTAATGACGGATACGTTTTTTTTTCAATTCGAAATTTAGTGTATTTTTTTGACATTAGTACATTATCGTTTTTTATTTCGTTTTCAAACCTTAAATATTTCTCTTAATATAATGCTATGTTCAATTTTCCCACGAGCTGTAAAAATAAGTTATAATTAATATTAATATAATCAGTAAAGTCGGCGATAAAAAGATAAATACCCTATCACTATAGTTTTACTTGTATGTATGTATGTTTACTTAAGTTCATATTTTTTATTTATTCTCATGTATCTTTCTACGAATATATATTTATCATATATTAAAAATAGTTATATAAGTTAATTATGACGTAATATACAGCATGTAACTTTTAAGTAAGTTTATTATATACATACTTAGTGAACATTTGTATACCAACCTGAGATATTATTTTTTAATTTTGCCTGGATGAGATCACGTGTGGTGATATCGCCGTTATTACACTAATATTGTGCTTTTATTTCTGATTTTTTGTGCTTCATGTTGGTTTAATAAAATATTAATAAATACTTATATCACTTTAAAGAGGGCAACACTTTAATGTCATTAGACGACGTCAAAATCGAACCGCTCAAGGTTGTAGTTTGCGCATGTTTGTGGATACAATACAAATTAAATTCATTTAGTCTCATAGTTTCATGTGGGACGGTTTCTTCCGGCGGTTCTTTAGTAGCTTTAACAAAATGTTGCCTGAAGTAGTATTCGTGCTCGGGGCGCCCGGCGCCGGCAAGGGCACTCAGTGTTCACTCATTTCTAAGGAGTTCGGGTTCGTCCATCTCTCCGCTGGGGACTTACTGCGAGAAGAACGACAGCGACCTGGCTCCGAGTACGGGGAGATGATCGAGGAGAAGATAAGGAATGGGGAAATAGTTCCAGTGGAAGTTACATGCTCTCTCATACATAAGGCTATGTTGAAGTCCGGGAAGACTCAGTTTCTGATTGACGGCTTTCCACGTAACAAAGACAATTTAGAGGGATGGCAAAAAGTGATGTCAGATAAAGCGAAATTATTATTTGTATTATTTTTCGAATGCTCGCGGGAGTTGTGCACTCAACGTTGTTTAAACCGCGGGGCTGCCGGCAGCGGGCGGTCAGATGATAACCTCGAGAGTCTCAAGAAGAGGTTTAACACTTATCTCAACGACACTATGCCCATTATAGAACATTACGACGTGCAGGGGCAGGTACGCAGGGTTAACTCTGAAAATCCTCCTGAAGAAGTTTTCAAGGATGTAAAACAGGTTTTTCAAAAAATAGAAAATTTATCTAATTGAATTGTGTACAATGTAATGTAGGTTAATAAGGGGTCATGTTAAGAATAATTTAAACAACCAGTAGTTATCCTTGCTAGGTAAAATGAAACAGTAACCATTATTTATAATATCTAGCGAAAACAGAGCAGAATTTACTTAGATTATTAAAAAAAATATTTAAGCATTTCAAATGTAAAGTTCAAAATATTGAAAATAGTATAATTATTTATTATAAGCAAATCTCACAGCAAGGTTATCTGTGTCGTGTACCATTAGACCTTCATAGTTTGCAGTAAATGCATTATTTTTTTATTATAATGATCAAAGGTCATTCACTACTAACTTACCTGTCACTTGGCTTTAATAGCTTTTGATGATGTTAAACATTTCAGTGCCATGGGCATTTATATAAAATATATTTATTTAATAAGATTGCCATTACGAACTATCTCTAATGTAATGTCTGATAGCTGATTTGATAAAATAACCTAATTATTAATACTTTATTGAATCATGATAAATTATTTGTAAATTAAATCTAAAAATTGCATTTATGTGTAAAAAAAAATCTTATATGTATGTATGTTAAACAGTTCTCTTATAAGCATGCAAATATGTGTAATATGTAAATAAAGACCAAAGTTGAAACAACCAATCTTAATGTTTTTCTTGTTTTAATTACTCAATTTCATATAAAATTGAATTCCTACTTATATTTTTTTACCTTCACATTATAATCCCACACACATCAGGGTAAGCAGAGGGAACCTAAGGTTAAGACACACTGCCTTGTTATCAGCACCAGGAATTCAAAATATCTCATTTCAATAAGTGGGAATTGAACAAACAACCTTCACATGTTTATGAATCTATCTAATATCAGTATGAAGCCCCAAACAAAGCTTATTCATTAAGTATTTTACCTTTTACATTTTAAATGACCCTCAATGTTGAATGAAATGCATGTTTATTTTTTATTTTGCAAGGGCATTAGGAAACATAAAACACACTTGGCATTCAAATCACATACAGAGATAAGGAAATAAAAAAATCATGAATTATACACCATTTTTATTTAAATAATTAAGCAATTTGCATTAAATCCTATACAATAATGCAAGAACAAAAAAAATAAGTACTCCTTAAATGTATAAAGCACAACTTGTGAAAAAAAATAAAAAATATAGTTTCTTAAATATGCAGTACACACAAAGACTTAACACCAAATACTAGTTTAATAACTATAAAATTAAAAATGTTATATAAAAAATTGGTATGATTATATATAATAATTAAGGTATTTTCAGACCAATGGAAATTTATTTTCAACAGGTACGGTAATTTATTTTCAAGTGAAAATCTATCAGTCTTTGTAATGAAATTAAAATATTTATCAATTCAGTGTCTGTGCAAGTTTCATTAATTTGAATATTTTTTAAGCAAGTTGTTAAATATCATATCCATATCCATATAAAATGTCTTTATTTTGCTGTTTTATTTTTATATTTTAATATATAAGGAAAAATCTATGATTTTAAATTATTTAAGAACAAGACAAACAAAGTATAATAATTAAAATGAATAAAAATGTATAAATCGGAAATGGACCTGCACGGACAGCTCTAATACATTTGTTTCATTGAATTATTCTTGCAGTCTTGATTCTAATTCCAATGGAATAGATTGTGAATTATGTTCAATAACTTAGTTGCAATATCATTTAAATTAAATAAACCCTTGAAAAAAATATTATAATATTGAAATAATTACTTAATTAATAATATTGGAATGTTAAAAATATTATTATAGGTTCATAATATGAAATATATTATGTTCTTTTGGAGCTATTGTCAGATATATAATACAAAGGAAGTTACAAGTTAAGGAACAAGATACAATATAACAAAAAAAAATCTTTGTCCTCTTCTGTTTCATGATGGCAATTTTTTATAAAATTTTAACTTAAAGAACAATAAAGTAAAAAAAGTAAGAAATGCAAAAATAAGGATATGTATAGAAAATTAAAATAAATGAGATTCTAATGCTTTACAGTTATTATATTACTATAGCTTAAAATACTGGATATACTTTTTGCCTCTTGAATGTTTACTTAAACTGTCTTAATTTGTTCTTTTAGCTAGTAACTTCAAACATGTAAAATCAAGGTAATTATTATGATCACAGATGTAGATTTTTTAAAATTTGTATATCCTCCTCCTACATAGCAGTCACAACATTGACTCGCAAATTCTTAAATATATGTATATACGTATATGTATATTGATACAAAATAAGTTATTTAATTAATTATATAAATGTGAGTTTATAATAATATTTTATAGTGGGGTGGTAACTAAAATAAAATCAAATGTTACAATTATCTTAAAATGAAGACAAACAATTTTAAATATAAATTAAAAATGGCTTACTTTTAAAAACCATATTTTTTTAACAATGATATGTTGAAAAATAAAAATGACCAAATTTTTGATAGCCACAAATCATTAAAATTTACTTTTGGTTACGTATTTTCTATAGAAATCTGAAGCTTTATTGTAATGTGTGTGATAATTATTTTATAAGACACATTGAACAAAATATGCAGAATAATTAATAATAATTTATATTTTCTGACCTCACACTTTTCCCCATATAGTCCATCTACGTGCGGAACTCAACGCTGCGCTTTGTCCATCAGAACTAATAGAATGTTAACGAAGGTAAAATATATTTCCTCCAGCGGAGATTGAACCAACCACCACAGCAGTTGTTGTCCCAAAAATTATATTTATTTCACTCTATACATTTATTACCTCTTATCTATTTGTCTGACAATAGTCAAAAATTTAATTCATTATAAATATGTATACATATGCTATGCTATAACATTTTCGTACACTACGTTTCATATTTTTAACTAGAAAGCTATGCGTTAAAATTTTTTATATTAAATATATACGTATTATAACAGGTTAACATAGAAGTTATTTATTCAGAATGAGCAACAAATAATTACTACAGAAGCCAAAGAAAAAGCAGGTTAAATTTGACTTTGACTCGCCCACCGAGGCTTCTGTATCAATTTCAGGATTGTAGATCAACGGGAAGTACAATTTATAAAAATTGACAAACTTAAATTTGTGGGCATGTGCACTCATTTTGTATGGAACGAACTACAAATATAACTTTATCATGATTTTTCTCCTATGAAATATCTATAAATTTAAGCTTACGCAATCTTTCCTTTATCTGTGCGTTGCTTCGTACCAAATTTCATGATTCTTAGTTCAATTGAACATGTGAACTCAGAAAGCCTTTGCGAGCTTTGAAAATTTACGGCATAAACGGTTGTATCTTTTGATTGATGTGATTGAATTTAAATTAGATTTTTTTTTCTTGCAAGGGACAACAGTAGACGTGAGTATTTGATATAAATTTCAGCGCGATACCCCTCCCTACGCGTTCCTGAAAAAAAAAAAACCTTCTTGACAGACGGACAACAAAGTGATCCTATAAGGGTTCTGCTTTTTCTTTTGGAGGTACACAATCATAAAAATTATATAATAGTTACTTAGTATAAAGCGTTATAGATTATATATCAATATAGATTGTCAAAAACTGATTTGTTTTTTTTTTTAAATAAAGAAGAAGCAACAGTCTTTGAAACATTAGATATATATAGATAGATTGTTCAATAATAAATTGAAATCTTATAATAAAATAAAATGTTTTTTTTTAATTTAATGTAGCTTAAAGCAATATTATAATATTCATTAAAGTAATAACAAACAATAATACTATGTATGTGTGGGAGACTAAGAATACTAACATCATAACTTGTGTGACACGCCAGTATATTTTTTGGCTTTAAAGTAGGTAGGGTTTGAACTTGTCATTTAATACAGATCAACTTTTCAAGGCACTATCATGACAATTACTGAAAAAAAGAAAAAGCTATAAATATATTATTTTTATAAATATTATTACCATCCTAATTTTATATGTTTACCTTTCATTAGATGTCAAGACAAAACAAAAGAATTAAAAATAATAATAAATCACTACAAATTAAGAGTTCTGGTTTACATCCTTTAAGTTACCTGTCTATCACCATAAGCAGACATGCTTAGATCATCAAATTGTAATCTAATCATTTGTTTTGAACATAAAATTTGCAATTTTTTTTCGAAATAAATAATGAGTTTGATCTTGGACACTGTTGCGAATAATCACATAAAACTTAAGAAACCATTTATATCGTGATATAATGTAATAATAATTATTTTTAATAAATAGTTTTTATCGGCGAAAAGCAGCATAAAAAACTGATACCCGAAGACCGAATGTATATTATTACGTATAAACTAATTAGCTAGAACGATTGGACGGAAAGCCAAGTGTTGCCAGTTCAATTCTCCTAACATTTTTATGCGGATTTATAACAATATTTTCATTACTAATGCTAACAAGATTTTAAAAATATTTTATATATAAATAAGCCCTAATTAAACCGCAATTATAAAAAAACAGTAGCGTTATAAACTTAAAAAAAAAACAATGTTAGCAAGCGAATGTTATTATTCATGTATTCAATAATATTACAAGAATAAAAAAGTTTGTAATTTTGGTTACACATCAAGCTATCATTTTATTTAATATATCAGTGTAAATTTTACATTGAAAAAAGCAACTATGAATTCGTTGAGTTTTTCTCAGCAGAACTTCCAAGTTTGATGTGTGGTGAATGACATGTTCATTCGACATTTCAAAAAGTGTAAAGTCTATTTGAATAAAGAATATTATGAATTTGAATCTACAATTGTCTTTTGGAACCGTTCACTTTAGTTCATTGGAAGATTTAAAAGTATAAAACTTGAATAAAATTTTTTTAGAAATTTAAATACAGAGCTGCACTCAGGTGGTGACAACATTTGAACGATGGTGTGCATTCAATCATTCAGAAGTTTGCAAAAGTATATTTGAACAAAGAATATTATGAATTTAAATTTAGAATTGCCTTTGGAACAGTTCACTTCAGTTTATTGGACAATTCAAAAATATATCATTTGAATAAAGAATTTTTAGAAATTTAAATTTAGAGCTGCACTTAGGTGGTGGTGACAATTGAACGACATAAGTATATTTGAATAAATAATATTTTGAATTTGAATTGTTACTACAAGAATTATTAATGATAGATAGAGTGATGACTAAAATTTTAAAAATATATTACATAGAAACAAATTGAAGATGATGAAGGTGATATATTGCTGCAGTGTTTTTTGAATTTTTAGTCTTTGAATGATATTATAAATGTTAACATTAGACAATCGTTAATTTGAAAATCTTTCGTAGAGAGACACTGCATTTAAATAAACCTTATGCATTTTGAAATTATTTAAAAGTGTAATTTTTCTTAAAGTTTAAACTTATCACCTTCATTCATTTAGGTTTTCTTTAGTTGAAATCATCGTCTCTATGCTTGACTAGCAATATTAATATTAAAAATACTATAGTCTGAACAGAAACATCAAGTCAATATAAATACGAAAAACAATAATTTATTCCTCAACGCTTAGAGCCTCAGCCTTATAATATATTATTTACAGTATAAACTCTGTGTACCAACACTATATAGAAAGCGGTTTTTTAGATGGAATAAAAAGAATAACAACAACTATATTTCGTTTTACATACAACAACGACATATATTTAGTGTACCTGAATAGACTTTTATACTTTTTTGAAAAGCAAGGTAATAAAAAAATATGCAAACTGAAAAATTATTTCTTAGTATTTTCGGCCATACATCAATCGACAGTTCAGTGGCTTTAATCGTTATTGAAACAGCTGCAAGATTGAAATTTAATTTCAATAAAATTGTGATTTTGAGGCTTTAGAAACATTGTCGTTAAATTGTGTGACGTTATATTAAGTTTATACTATAGCTTGAAATTAAAGAAGAAATATACTAAGAGCCTGAAATTCCAATACTTTTTTTAAACAGCCGTGGGTCCCTCATTAGCTTCTTCCTTCGCGAAAGAAAGGAAGACCTCTTCCAACGTAGTTTCAGTAACCGAATAGTCTTCTACAAGATGGGGGAACTTTTCTTTAAGTCTTTCAAGTGCAGCGAATAACTCACTATATGTCATTGTATCGTTGATGTGGTAGTGCAGTGTTGTCTGGAAATAATATGAATAATTAATATTTTTTATTAATTAAATAACCAAAAAAATACTTCAGTTGATTGAGGGTTTCATTTTTAACCTCGGTGGAATTAATTATTTTCGTCTTCTCGCTTTGGTAACAATACAATACGCAGCAAACTTTAAGAACTCAGCAAGCAATGTTCTGCAAAATGGGAATGAAGTGGTTGGCACAGGCTTCACTCTAGCTACATGCTGTATGAATACAGCGGAATACAGTGTGAAGCGAAAAATAATCGCCATAGTGGTGTAACATTTGACTATATTCGATAATATCCGGGTAAATCTTTTCTATACCCCCACTTTGGCTTTGGCAAACTGGGGGGTTGGATACCTCTACTCAATACTACTAAAGACTCAATGTAAATAATTTTATGAATATAAAACAAATGTAACTCTTTTATTTTCTTTGGCATTATGTATCATGTATTCTTCTTCTTCATCAGAGACATTTGCATCCACATATTTTTTTCAACCACGTTTATCTGGTATATTTAGACAAATATTTTATCGTGGCTCAGCATCACATAGTCGTAACGCAAAAACGACGTTTCGATTTCAACTCAGAAAATTTATTTATTTTCATTTCCGCGCCCTGGTAAAAAAATACAGGAACAAAAAAATAAAGTCAAAATATATATTTTACCGAATGTTCATCTCGTAGTTCGCAGTTGAACTTCTCTCTTAGTGTCGCTTTCAAATGGTTTAGGTCTGTCATCGCGGTGTCTGGTTCTGAAAGCAACAAATAAAATATTGTTCATAAAACTATTCAGATCTACAGACCTGAATATATCAGGATATATAAACTGCTTGCTATTTTTTTAATTTAATATTGTAAAATTAAATGAAATTTTAATATAAAATAAACCGGACAAGTGCAAGTCGGGCTCGTCCGAGGATTCCGTAAAAAAATTGGAGGTCTCGAGCCTTTTCTGAAATTATAGCTTAGCTTAGCCAGAGCCCTATCATCTGACGCCTCATTTGAACTAGCGGCCTAAATATCAAATTTAGGCTCCTTTTTAAGGCTATTATTTTTAGGATTTAACCATCAATATATAGTTTCAACTTTTTTCCTGAACTAATAGCTAGCTAAGCTAGAACTTTATTAATTTTGGTTCCCCTTTTAGTACGGCTGTATCTTTTATTGAGTAAATGTAGAAATACGAATCGGGAAATCATGGGACCGTATATTTGAATATGTATACGGTTTGAATTTCAACTCTATATCTCCAAGCGTTCCTGAGATAAGTGGTCTTGGCAGATAGACAGACGGACGGACAACAAAGTGATCTTATAATCAAGTTATATTTCGTAGCATCATAAGATGGTCATACAAAAACCTGTAAGCCATAATGATATATTACATGGTAGATTATTTACTTCGTCATAGATAAACTAACTAGTCACGACAAAACTATTATCACAATTTCAAATGTATGAAGTCACCAGGAGACGTAAAGAAAACATTCATTTACTTTAATTACAGTTTTGAATAAATCGAATAGTAAGAAAAGGCAGCACAGCGTCTGATTATAAAGGTGGCAGTTGTCGGTTCGATCCCCCCTAAAAATGATTTAGTTTCATTTTCTCACTCGTAAAAAGACAAACTGCGTCGTTAGTTCTGCCATTAGACACGCAGTGTTTGTCAAATTAGGCGGAAAGTGGGGAACCAAGTGTTTTCACGCTAGTCTCCCTCTGTTTGTTACATGCGGGAAACAGCATAAGAATTGAATAAAATTAACATTGCAAAATCGAAACGGAAATAAATAGAATTTAAACTTATCAATAGGTAATAAACAAGTATCGATATTTCTAAAGTGCTGTAAAATGAACTAGAATAATGCTGTAAAATGAAGAAGTCGTCACTGAACAATTAGTTTTTATAAAATTTGACTGTCAGTCAAATTCACATCTAGTAAATCAAATGCTTTACAAAACATCTGTTCCATTCATCCAGTCAGCCAATAAGGAAATGGGTAGGACTAAGGGGAGACAGTTCAAAAGGACCTGAGGACATGGGGTACGATGAGAGCTTAATAATAAAGATGTGCTAAACTCTTCAAAAGTAAACCTCGCATTGTCCTCTATTGCCTAATTAGTGCTTGCACGAGCGTACTTCATAAATCCATAAATCATTTAAATGTAGAGAATAAGGTGGAATACAAATAAATTTTAGTGTGAAATTAATTAATAATGCTTTCAAAATCACTATACATATATATGTTATATATAATTTTATTAATTGACCACCTCCAGACCTCCTAAACGGAAACGTGGGCTTTAAGTGTTCAGGCGGCAAATTACCCATAACTGGGGAAAATATTTTACCTTTCTTACGAATACATTTCATGCATCCACGCACTATTTTTCTTGCGAGGGTTCCAGAGATGTGAGGCCACCAACTTTCATTCACTGAAGCTAAAAGGAGTTGCGGACCAATGTTTGCAAGGAACATAAATTTCGTTGTATAATAAAAACATTCTTTCCGTGTTATATTATTTAGATATAATTATTTACGATTATAACAGTGAAAGAATGTTTTTATTATACGCTGAAATTTATGTTCCTTATAAAAATCCAATTTGTATAAATGAAAATTAAATTTGGTAATCATTTTATTCCATTAACTCGAGTCATTTTATAGTTATTCAGAAAAACATTAAGGCTAAAAACCCTAAGCCAAACTTTTTATTTTTATCACATTAGAGATATTTATTTATTTATTAGGCAAGCCAACGTAACATACAAAAGATACAAACATTTAAAAAACAAAGTACAAAGGTTTAAAAATTAAAAGTTTTACATTGTACATCACACTTACAGGCTAGCTCAACATGGTTATAACTAAAAGCAGGTATTCTAAAACCTAATATTCTACTCCTAATTTAAAAACAATTAAAAATGATTTTACAACCATACTACCAAAATTTATAAATAAAAACTATGTATATAGATATTACATTACTTAAAAAAATATATAATAAGAGTAAACAAAAAAATAAATAATAATGTTAAAAAACAGTTCTCTAATCACATTGTAAAAAATATTTTTTAATTTTTATTTTAAATAATGTACCTGAGTCTCTAAAAATATCAATATTTGCCATGTTAAAAATTTCGTTATGTTAATTTATTCGTTTGTTATGTTTATTCGTTTGTTTTTTCGTTTCGTTATGTTAATTTCGATATTGTTAAATAAGTACAAAAATATCAATATAAAAATCTAAAAATTACTTTACACTAGTCAAATAATAAGTTAAGTTTTTGTGCAGGGTTTATTTAATTTTCATATCGACAACAAATTCAATCAATGACTTTCTTTGTCAATGTTTTTAATATGTGTATTTAATTAAATATACAGGTTGTAACGCGGTCGACCTTATCAACAGTAGTCTATAGTCATAGACCACCGTTGATACGTCGATCCAGCTCCTATTATGGCATCAAAAAGCTCCAAACAAGGAACATTAATTGATTTTAAATTGGTTGACGTGCATATTACCTAAATACACCGTATCGTACCGTCCGTACACGCCTTTAGAAAGAAATATCTGAAGCTCTGTCTACAGAGCACCTAACGGGTAATGTGTATGTCGTCATCTTAGCCATTTTCGCATGAACTGGAGTACTGAGGGGGAAAGAAGACCTACCTGATCCTACATCTGTGATATACTCAATAACATGGCTCGTTTCGTTAATTTAGATACTTTGTGCATAATACCCACATGCTTTATGAAATGTATGTATGTAATACGCCACTTGTACTATGCATACTTAGAGCGAGTGTTTTAGTCAGCGCATGTTTTATTTATAAAACGTTAAGAGAGTGAGATGTTGAAGGTACATTCTCGATTTCCTAGTATAACCTAAGCTGCTTATCAATATCTTAACCGAAATGACATAAAACAAACATGGCGCTGTTCTATGAAATTAAAGTAAGTATTTTTTATTACATAGCTAATTAGCTCTGAACAGGATCTGGAACTCTTCAGCAATAATACTGAAGAGTTGCCACTCTCATGTGGAAGTATATTAAAGTATAAGAAATACTGACAAGCTGCTTCAATAAAAGTTGATGGTTTGGAACATCTCATGAACAACCACATATTCAAGTTTCACTTTAAGAAATAATTAAATGTCGCCTAAGCAAAAGTTGTTTACACAATAGGCATTTTACATAAAATAATTAAAGATCTGGAACAATTTAGGAAGGACCATAATAGCCCAACTAAACTTTAAAAATAATCATATACTACAGTATTTTCCATTTACATATTAAAAAATTAAAATATTAATCGTACAAAATTGGAAAATATCTTCGTGGTGTAGGGGCACAAGCGTGCGACCGTAAACTGGACAGGTTGATTTACAAGTGAAAATATATATAATAAAGGAATGTTATTATTTGCATTTAAAATTGCCTTTGGACCCGATGGTAGCTTAATGTTGATGGTTCAAAAGTGATTGCAAAAGCTTATTTGAATAAAGAATATTTAGAAATTTGAATTGAGAACTGGCTTCCGAGACAGTGGTAGCGACATGTACGAAAGATTCAAATATGTAAGCCAAAGGAATAGCCTATTTAAATATAGAATATTAACAAATTTAAATTAAGAACTGCTTTCCGCGCAGGTGGTAGCGACAATTAATTAACTATTTTCCTTCGATCATTCGAAAGTATATTTGAATTATATAAATTTTCATTGTATTTAAAAATTTTTGCTTTTTTCATTTTCTCGTTCTGGTAATAAAGAGAAAGCGGGGCGTTGAATACTGCTACCCGACATGTAAGACGTATGTCTTGGAGACGGAACACGGGTGATGGAGTGTCAAAATACTAGGTTCCCTCTGTCTACTCTTCTATATGCAGGGAACCAAAAGAAACAGTATATACACTGTGATCCTTACCGTCCACATCGGCGGCGGCGGCGCCGTGCGCCGGGCGGTGATACAGTTTGAGCGTGAGCGCGTGTCCAGCGCCGTGCGCGGCGCGCAACTCCGCCGCCTCGCCCAGAGCGCGGATTCGCCCGTGGGACATTATCGCTATACGACCGCAGAGGGCTTCCATTTCGTCCATACTGAAAAGTTATGGAAGGGACTTATTATTTTAGGAAAGATTCATACGTTCATAAATTAAGTCACACAAATTTCATTATATTCGATGATAGTAGAAATTATTAAACTAATACAGCAGTTCGGAAGTTATTTTCTAAAAAGTAGGTATAGAATTAATTAACGTGTAATGCAATTATGCTTGGTCTCTTATCGGATGAAGGTGGCGTTCGTATGGAAGCAGAACTCGTCATGGGCCCACAGTTGAATAGCGGCACGCGGCCACGTCCACGCCGGCCTTGGGCTCGTCCAGCAGTGTGCAGACACTAAGCGCACACACACGCATGCACACGTACCTGTGTGAGCACACGACCAGCGCCCTGATCCTAGTGGCGCGGCGCACGGCGGCCCATAGGCGGCGGCGCGCGGCCACGTCCACGCCAGCCGTGGGCTCGTCCAGCAGCGTGCAGACGCCGCAGCAGAGAGCCGCGGCCGCGCTCAGACGCCGCGCGCATCCACCGCTGTACGTCGACAGCGCGCGTGAAGCGTAGCGCTCTAGACCTAAGAGTAGAAACTAAATAAATTAAAAAAGCTCGACATTCTTATTTGCGGTGCAATTAGTGTTTAGGACATTCTGTTCCCTCCTCTCTGCTGAATTTTTGAGACATTGCGTGTTCGGGTAGCGGAACGAATTTCTGCACTATGTATAGAGCGACGAAATAAAAATATTAAATAATTCATTCCCTCGAATGGTAATTGAACCTACAACGATCGCGTTTACAGTCACATGTGTGCCATTGAATGTATGAATTATTGGAAATATAATCGTTTATGTATGAATTATTGGAAATATAATCAGTATTTATTTAAAAGTCTCGGCTTACATTCCTCTCTCAGGGCACCACATTACAATTAACCTCTAGACCTTGACTCTTGTAATGAACGTACCATCGATACTATTATTTATATGACACAGTTATTTAAATGATATACAATAACTCTTAAAATTACAGATCGATCCGTGTGCTTCCATCATTGAGTAAAATATTTAAAAGAATATTTTTTTGAGCAATACAGTATCATTAAAGGGCAAGTCAAGTACAGTTGCAGGTGCAGCACTCCTAAAGAACATTTTTATGACGCACGATTTGATTGTGTCAATCATAAAACTTCGTTATTAAAACTATATTATTAAGGCCTAAAGGATGCAGCTCTTGATTCGTTGCTTCGTACTTAAATCTAAGAATCCAGAAGGTGAATATTAATTATGTAATATCTTCTGGACCTTCTTAAAGGATTCCATAAGGATTTATTCTGGGTCTCCTTTTATTTCTACTTTATATTAATGATTTTACTTTCTGTGTAAAGAAATTATGTGATATTGTACTGTTCGTAGATAATACTTCTTAAATATTTAAGATTGACAGAAATACAGTAAATTATGGCTGAAAACTGAGGGAAATCTCTTACTTCGGAATTATTTACTTCCAAAGGCTTAAAAGCAATTTTTTACTTAGTTAGATTGTTTTAAGTAAAGTAAACAACTAATTTATTTTCTCTATTTATATTGTTAATAAATATGTATGTTGTCTTTCCAAAACCTAAAAGAATCAAAACTAAAATTAAAACATTATGTAGAACCGTATAAAGTACAGTTCGGTCGATGAGTCATGGCCACCCTAAAGGCTTTCTAAATGTTTGCATCTTATTCACTCAGGAGAAAATGTACAAAAATAAGAAAAATTAAATCTGCACATAACTCGTCGACCGTACTATAAGACAGCCTCACTCACCCACAATACTAATCCAATGGTCGGCTTGTTCCTTAAGTTGATCAGACGCTACACCGCGCAGAGTTAAGAGCAGCACGACGTTGTCGCGTCCCGACAGGAAGTCGTCCAAAGCTTGCGTTTGCGGACAATAGCCCAGAGAGCGGAGATACTAGGCATCAAAATAACAATAATTACGGAGTTTGCTTACCATTAATCCGTTAATAATAGCAATAACTAACCCGTTAATAATTTTATTGCACATAAAACATTTAATAAGTTATCACTTAAATACATGTTGAGTCAACATTATATTACGTACAATAACGGCTTATCACTATGATCTCTTACAGGAAACCCTTCAAATATGATACAATATTATAAAATATAAAAGATAGAAAAGTGCAGAAAGTTCAGTCAAGTTCCAGTCCCAAACTAAAAAATAGATTTTTTTTTCGATCATGAGGTTAATGCTGTTGGCCCAATTGGCTTTTACAGCGACACCGAGGGGGAGGGAAGAGGGGTACTCTGTCCTTGAAGAAATTCAGGCACCATGTGGCTGCATGTGAGGAAGTCGACAACTGTAAAGGCCCCCCCTGCAGGACTCGAACATCGGCTTACAGCCGTCTAGCGGACTGGAGAAAATTTTAATATTTATAGTATCTATATTTATATAAAGTGAAATACAAGTTGCTATGGTAACGCGCATTATGTTTAACAGGTTCCTCTGGTACAAATAAGCGTATAAATTTTAAATAAGTATTTCCTTTCCTCGAGTGGGAAGCGATCCCGCAACCAGTGATTTTGCAGCACACTTTGCGTCCCTGCCCCTCTAAGTCTAAATAAAACAGCAGTATTCTAATCACCGCTCCAGAAATCATCTTCATAAAGTGTCCGTTGGCGAATATAGACCCTCTGGTGGGACACTCCAAGGCGGTGAGCATTTTGAAGGTAGTTGACTTGCCCGCGCCGTTCACGCCGAGCAAACCGAAACATTCACCTGTCAAATATTATATCTTAAATTTATCTATTTTAATAATATTATAAATATGAAAGAATGTGAAAACGGATGTTTCTTGCGATTACTCTCGAACATTATTCGACAAAGAAAAAGCTCTCTCCTGACAAAAAAACTCCAGTAAGACAAGATTCATTATTATTTCGAAATACTATTCGATTCGATTAATATTTGTATTGGTGGTAGTGGAAGTGGACCACAACATGAAAATGATTATTTTCAACCGAGATGAGATAAGGACATTACGAAACCAACTCTAATTGCACCACAATGAACATGGTCGCCGACCACCAACGGCCAACCCGAACATTGAATATTCAAACAAATGACCTTAGGAACGGTTCTCCAGTCACACATACACTGTAACATTTAATTGGCATTGAGCCATATAGTCAACTTTCAACTCAACCCACTGAGTCAACTCAACACGACACACTATCCAAAAGTACCAGGAGTAGTGTTAGGAGCTGTCGGAACTACTATATTCTGAGGAAAAGGTAATAAGTTACTTTAAAAAACTACACGAACAAGAAAGGCACGTACGATCCAAGTCCTACAAATCATAGTAACAACAACAACAGTAAATAAATTTTAAGTTAATTATAAAGATTTTAAGTAATTACCTGGTTTAACCGAGAAGCTAATGCCTTTTACCGCGTTACAGGACTGGCGAAACAAACTCGGGTAGTTTTTATGTAAGTCGTTTACTAACATGGCGTCTTGAATCTGCTTGGGGGCTGTAAACATAAACAATTAAGGTATAAATGTAAATAAAACGGATAACCCTAACACTAAATTACCCTACTTATACTCACATTGGTATACAGAAAAAAATAGGAAATAAAGTATTTTAAAAAAATACACTAACGTAAACCAATAGCTTTATCAACGTATATCTTCTCCGCTGCGACCATTCTGTCTACATTTGCAGGAGTCGAAGGGACATAGCGTATGTTAAAGAAACGGTCACAACAACTGTTGAACACGCCGCACTCCGTGAGTATTACCAGGGTCTGTAAAATAGATAAAAAAATCAGCTCCACGCTATATTCCGCATACAGCAGGGTAGACAGAAGGAACCTAGTGTTAATAATAAGATAATTATATTTACAATTGCATCAATTTCAATGCAACAAGAATTTGACATACTCAAACGAGGAGCATCTGTTAAGGGTGGAATATAGTGTGAAACTAAAAAAATGGATATTGTGGCGCAGAAATTGACTAAGCGCGACAGTCGTAGATTCGATTCCCACTTGGTAATGAATTTCACTATACTAAGAAGACAAATCGCGGTGTTACATTTCGCTGTTCCATAAATTCTATCTCGAAAATAAATTTTAATATTTATTATATTTACCATAATATTTTTCAATATATTTACCATAAAAACTATAAATTGTACGAACAACATAAGCACGTACAGCCCTGGAGAATAGTCGCCGAAAGTCAAATAACTTCGTCGCGGAGCGTCAGCTGTAATAATAATATTCATTATAAAAATAAACTCTTTAATCAGATTAGTGGCGTACGTTGTATATTTTTGGAAACTAAATTTTCGCGATATACGATATTAATCCGGTTAAGATATAAAAAATTAATTTAATTAAATTTCATTTCATTTCATTTAAATTTCATTTCTCTATATTAGAGAAAAAAATATTATTCATATATAAAAAATAAATTAAAAATATATACAATGAAATACTATCACAGTGAAGTTACTAAACTTTAAAAAATGTAATTTGTTGGAACTAATGAATTATGAATGTTTACATTTTGTTGTTGACTTTTTGTCTCATGTGATGGATGAATTGGGAATAGTGATGATTATTTGTTTCCAAATTTTAAAAGAAGATCTCCGTGAGAAATGATTTCTTGATGATAAAGGGCTGAAGGTATCATACATACATACAAAAATAAAATATACACACACATACACAAAAATAAATAAGTAAATTAATAAAGTTAAGTAAATAATAATAACAACGATAATGGAAAAATAGTAATAAATAGATAAATAAACAAACGATTATGTATAATAAATGCATAAAAAAGAAAATATTAAAAACTAACAATATATTCATAACTACAATACCAACACTAAACGTAAAACTTGAATTTTTATTTTATGAAATGTAACTACTAACTAAAGATGCCAGAAATAAAAGGTTTTTTATTTATTATATCTATCATTAAACGCACCTCGTATGTTTTAAATTTACTCACGCGTAACATTCCCTGTTGCAATTCCAGACGCATATATCACTGACATAGAAAATGCTTGAGGCGGCATCAGATAACTGGATGTGTCCAAGAAGAAATATAAGATTTTCGTACTGTTATTTCTTGGTATTTGAGTAAGCAGTGGGCATATAAAACCTGAAACATATTATTATTTTGTTTTTAAATCACGCATGTGGCAGGTAGGCAAAGAGAACGTAGAGTCAAGACACTTCATTATCCGCTTTCTACCTGAATTCGAGACATTGGGCGTTGATTTGCATTATATATATATATAAAGAAATAAAATAAGCAACATAATACAGTGGAATTCTATAAACAATTAAATTAGTTGTGTCCTTATCTGTTTAATATTATTTATAAGTTTTTATTTATATTATTTTTAAGTTTTAACATGTGTAGGTATATATGTTAAATTAAACTCTTAAATTTTATATTAAGAGGTCTCATCGCGATTTTCGGTTTCCCATATAAATAAAAAAAACCAATACTCCATGTATTGTTTTATCATTCGAAATTTTCTTGTGATTAATCAATCAAATATTATTTGTATAAAAGCCAATATATATTCTTGTAGGACATTTAATAATCTACAAAAAAGGTCTAATTATGTGTTTTTACCATATTGACTCATTTAAAAATTATTCACAGTTAAAAGTCTAAAGAGAGATTGCTTGAAGCAATAAGACCGCCTTTGCATGTTTTTCTTTTTTTTTTATTTTATATTTTTAATTTTGTCTTTTTTTTGTGTGTGCAATAAAAAATATTCTATTCTATTATATATTCAATTACGATATTACAATTAGTTTCGAGTCCTCAAGTTATATAGAAGTGTCAGTAGTGTCAAACCCACACCCACAAGAAGCTACCACCAGCTCGGGTGGCAGTTCTATTGAAAAGAAAGGAACTCGACAGTGGCTCTTATCATTTTTGGTAGTTAAAACAGTATGATCTCAGTACTTGTTTTAAATTGCACTGAATTCATGTGCGTTTTAAGGCAGTTTTTACAGTCTATTGTAACAAACGTATTCCCGCACTGACGCCGACGATATAATGGAATTATAAATTAAAAATCCTACCGAAAACCACAATAATCCCGATCAACGTGATCCCGGCGCCTCGTTCACCGAAGATGAAACTCACTAGGTAGATGAGACTGAGGAAAGCCACGATACCCAATATTATAATGAAGGCAAGTACACCTGAAATAATGAAATTTATGTGTTTTACGGGAATAGATTATCAGGCAGAGGGAAACTAGTGTTCAGATTCTCCGTACCCCACGCATCGCAGTATATGAGTGATTTTGCGTGTTGAGGGACAAACATCCGCGCTTTATCTACTGTGCAGGAAAATGATTGATAAATTAATTTAATATAATCACTCTAAATGGTAACGGAAACGGAAGTCTCTAAATGGAAACGGAATGTCTTTACACTGAGTGCCCTCTGTTTACAAAAAAAAATTGCTGGAAGCAAAAAAATAAATAATAAAACTTTAAATCTAAAGTAGCAAATGTCCTCTTCCTCCTGGCATTAATCCAATAGTGGTCGAGACCGGGCTCCCGCAGGCCATGTATTCAGTCTTCGACACATTTAGTTCTCAAGCGTACCCTTCCAGAGGTTCCCATTACGCTCCAGTATCAGTCGGTTCTTGTCGATGAGTGGATGTGAGTCGACAGTATCGAGCACTACATTGAATAATACATTCCCCTGATTGATGGTGCCGTACTGCTCTAGCGCGATCACTTGCATCTCACCACTCACTCACCCAAGAAGTCCACCTGATCGATGGTGCCGTCCTGGTCGAGGGCAGCGGCGAGAATGACGGTGGGCAGCACGAGGGCCAGGGTGTGCAGCACGGTGTGCGTGAACAGCGTGACGATCCAGTGCAGCGCGGGCGCGCATCCCGCCATCACGTGCAGGTGGCGCGCGCCGGACACGCGCTCCTTGCACGGCAACGACACGCTGTTCACCAGCGTTGTTAATATTACTGTAAAAAAACAAAATCAGCTTCACGCTATATCCCGCGCACAGCGGGGTAGGCGAAGGAACCCTACTGTTACCCAGTGGCGGAACTCAACGCCGCGCTTTGCCTCGACACCAGAAAGAAAAGGAAATATTAATTTAAGTAAACATTCCATTTCCTTGAGTGGGGATCGAACCCACAACCGGTCGCGTCTAGTCACACTTGCTGCGCCACAACTGGCATCTAATATTACAGTGGAATATTGTATTTCTATTAGTTTTTTTTTTCTTAGCGTCATGCTTAACAGAATGAAACATAAAGTTTGATAATAACTACTTTAGTCATGAAATGTGTTGTAATCATTAACAGCGCCTCAAAAAAATGTTGTGTCCTTATAATTATGTTAAAGTACCTTTTAACCAATCGAACCGAAACTCTAACCCTAACCGAAACCCTTTGAACCGACGTTTCGGACACTTGGCAGTAGTCTGGGGTCACATTAAATGAAACTACATGTAAACGCGATTAAATAGTTTCGTTTAAAATGTGTAATAATCGAGAAAATCAAAGATCTTATTACAATATGATAATATTGATTGTACAAGAAAGATTGTATGTTAGATACACTTTTTAAAGAAGAAAAATCTACTCTATTTTACGCAATTCAACGTTCAACTTCACCGCCACTCAATTTTTTTATTAATTATTTATCTTTTATTAATTATTTTGTTTGAAAAAATAACTTTTTTATCTTCGGCAAAATCTCGTTGGTTTTAATTGTTTAAGGCTTTTATAGAGTAGTCAAAAGTGTGCATTTATTTAAAGTGGTGATGACAAAAACACTCTGAATACTTACTGAAAGCAAGTATGAATGACCATAAGCCTACAAGACCAGTATTTTTTGGTTCTTTTTTCTTCGTTTCTCTTTGCTGGTATTCATATGCGGGATCATTATATGTTGTGATTGTGTGTCCATTTCGTGAGGCCAGCAAGTTGGATAGCAGGTTCAAAGCAACCGGTGCCGCGTGACGCACTACAGTGGTGAATAATATCTGTAAAATTATGTTATTGTTGATTTGTAATAAAACATTTTATAAATATAAACATGGATATTTATATATATTTGTCGAAAATAGATTCTATATAATTAGATTAAATAATAGTAAACATTCGATCACAATGATGCTGATTTCTTCTTTCTCTGACTTTATTGCATCAGCTTCACGCTGTACCCCGCACATAGCTGGGTAGGCAGAGGGAATTTCAAAATTGGGGACGTCGTGACCCAGAGGCACAATGCCGTTGTACGTGTCCTTTGTGCCAGGGGCAAAAAGGAACTGCTAATCGTTATCAGTGTGAATGAAATTATAACAAGGATGCCAGGGACACAAGGGACACAAGTGCGTAACTATAACTCGACGGTTGTGGGTTCGATCCCCACTCGAGGGAATGAACTATTATATATTAATGTTTTCATTTCTTCGCTCTGCTAACAAGGCAAAGGCCCGGTGTTGAGTTCCGCCATTCAATACGCATTGCTTCGAAAAATTCTATAGAATGTGGGGTTCGGAGTGTCCTAACACTAGATTTTGCCGCATTGCTGAGTGCGAGATACAGTGTGAAGCTGAAATTATAAGGTTTTCAGTTGATAAGACAGAATTGACAGTAAATAGATACTTACTTTGGCATCTGTATCGTTTAATTCGACACCAACCAAATATTTATTGTACTCCATTGTATCTTTGGTTCCAACGCGAAGTACCGCTGTGAACATAAATATAATTAAAAATAATACATCCAACAGTAAATATGATAATAATTGTTTATGTTAGCTGTCGCGCCATTTTAAATAAATTGACAGGAAGCACATCATTGTGGTTTATTTTGTAATTTCAAAAATATTATGTTGAAAATGACTTCTCTATTTAAAATCCAAAAAAATCTTGTTATATAATAATCTTGTTATTAATTTTGAAAGTTTGAAAATTTTGTGTGTTTTAATTAATACATTTATCGAAAAAGGCTATGAGATCACGACTATCCTGCAGTAGTGTATATGTCTCACTGTGCCTGTGATCATCTCCCGAATTTAGAACAAAAGCACAAAAGCGTTTTGTTCTTTTAAGATTACATGCTATTATATAACGAATTGTACATAATCAGTGTAGAATCTCTTCGACATGTGCAGCCGTAGTCCATTACAAATTGTCAACATCAACCAGGACCTATTCTGTACCCATAGGAACTCCTTGGAACTCATTGGAACTACGCCAGCACCATATATCTATACATACCAGAGATCTGAGTGAAACCCTCTATTTCAGATTGAATAATAAAAATACCAAAAAAAAACAACCAATTTTTCAAAAGAAACTGACCTTTAGCAACGTTATCTGCTTTTTCAAAGGCAACTTTTGGATTTCTTTTCTTTACATTATCTATGTTATATTCATTAGAATGAACACTATAAAGAGCTCTTCTATCAGTCATCGGTTCATACATGTTTAAATCCATGGCGAGAGTTTGGTTTCCTTTGGCCTCTGGGAGGTTGGCGAAACTGTTATTCGTTATCAGTGTAAATGTCATTATAACAAGGATCGGCGCTACTACTTGCTAAAATTAGGAAAAATAATGATAGTTATTATAAAAATATTTTTTAGGGTTCCATACCTTAAAAGGAAAACGGAACCCTTGCAGGATAACTTTTTTATCCTTCTGTCAAGGCATGTTAAGAATCTAAAGATCGTGTGGTGACAGCAAGCTGAAATTAATATCAAATTTTTGAGTCTAGAAAATATGAAGATTCTAAGTAATCAAAAGATATGAGCAAAAGATCGTTTTCGCTGCTATTTGTTAGTAATTTGCCTCGTTATCAAAACCTATAAGATGTCCGTTGGATCTACAGTTATGAAATTTGACATATATTTGAATTTGAAGAATTTACAATAAAAGAATCCGAAAAGTTAAAATTTATAGGAATTTCATAGTTTACAGTTTGTCAACTTGTTTACTTATTTTCTCGTTGATGTTACAACTCTGAGAAAAACTTAAATGTACCACTAAGAAAAACCAAAATGTGTACGTGTCTAGTCACGTTTTGAGTAGTGGAAATCAACGCCGCGTTTTACTTTTTAATGAAAAAAAAGTTATCCTCTCAAATGAGAATCGGACGAACAATCGTTGTTTAGTCGTCTCCTTCATATTAAGATATATTGATAAAAACATTATGTCTTCAGAACTCAATACCTTCACATACATATATAGGACAATATAGAATAATTTAAAAGCATATGATTTGAGAGATTTGAACGTACAACCACCACATATAGTCAAATAATATGAGAACATTGTTATTCTTTTTAGTAAATATACGTTAACAGTATTACGTATGTATTTTAATAATAATATTAGTTCTTATTTTATATAATACTAGTGGGCGCGCGCAGCTTCGCTTGCTTATTTAGGGGTGAATTCTAATGAACCACGAAACATGTGTTTAATGAAATATTTTTAGGAGTCCAAATTTCAAATGTTATAAATATCGGTGCTGATTTAATTTTTTTAATAATCGGTGGCGTTTTAAAGGTTTTTCATATAAATTTTCCACCCCTTATTTGCACCCTTAGGGGTAAATTCTAAAAAACCATGAAACACGTGTTTAATTA